>JAAGEH010001190.1:0-32231 GCA_011751065.1 Lasiurus cinereus
GGGCAGAGACCCTCACTAAGTGCTGGGAGATATTTCCTCCTCCTTCCAGCTCTCTTGCCATTCCCTGTAACTTTTCTGTATGGTTTTGTTTTGTTTTGTCTTTTCATGGGTGGAGTTACATACTGTCTACATTAATAAATAATTAACATGTAATTATTTATTTGATAGAAATTCTAAGAGACAGAAAAGTTAATGTTGGGACATTCCTGTCACTGAGGAATAATAGTAAATAAATACAATCATTTCTTAAATTTCTAATTTTTTCAAGAAGAATGTTGCCATTTGAGCCACTTGCAATTCTGTATTTGCTTCCTCTGCCTCTGCCTCAATGGAAGTGTTAATGAAAGAACAAAGCAGAAATGAACTTCCCTCCATCTTGTCCTATAGGGCTGGGCCCCCTTGCCTTAACCCCCTCCCTTTTCTGGGAGTGGCCACAAGTGTGCCAGCAATGTCCTAGCTTCCCCAACCACCATCCGAATGAACCAATGAAGCTCTAGGAACACAGCGAGGGTCCTAATTATGCTAAACCACAGAAAGACCCCAATTCAAGTGACCAATCTCTGTAACCCTCATCACTTCCCTAAGCCCCCCCACCCTCCCATGGCTTGGTCTCTCTTCTCACTGCTGAGCCAGAAAGAGACTGGGAGCCAAACCCGGGTTTGAATAAAGACTCTTTGCTTTTGCATCAGAAAAGGCTCCTTAGTGGTTGATTATTGGGGACCCTGGACTCCAGGCACAACATTACTTCTGGGTTCTGAGTTTTCAAATAATTCCAGGAATCCTACCAGCATAACAAACTGAAGAGATATAACAGGCAACAGTTTCTGGTAGGAGGCAAGAAAGATTGTATGTCATATTTTATAAACTATGATATGAAAAGGCTAGGATAACATAGCTAAATTCTATTGTGATTACTATTTATTGTAGCACCTAAAAAGAAATAAATGAAACATAGACCATGATTTCTTCTTATTTCTAAATGTATATATCATAATTATGTAGTTTTAATATATTTATTAGCATCGACCTATGATACCAGAAAGTCACAGTTTGATTCCAGTCAGGGCACATATAAATATGTGGGGTTTTTTGCCTTGCTTACTAAACCCTTTTTTTTATTTTTAGAAAAATCTTTATTGCTGAGAACTTTACAGATGCTCCCTTTTGCCCTCCAGGGGCTCCCACCCATCCAGATCCCACCCCACTGCAGGCTTTCATCACCCTATTGTCTGTGTCCTTATGTAAAGCATACATGCATATAAGATTTTTCCTTAATATCTCCCTATACCATCTTCACTCCTTTCCTATGAGATTTGTCAGTCTGTTCTGTTTCCACACCTCTGATTCTATTTTATTCATCTGTTTATTTTGTTCATTAGATATCTTGTTTATTTATTTTGATTTTCTAATTCAGTTGCTGATAGATATGTATTTATTGTCATTTTGTTGTTCATATATTTTTATCTTTTTCTTCTTTCTCTTCTTCATATTAAAGAATACCCTTCAACATTTCATGTAATACTGCCTTGGTGATGATGAACTCCTTTAGCTTTTTCTTGTCTATGAAGCTCTTTTTCTGACCTTCAATTATAAATGATAGCTTTGCTGGTTAGAGTAATCTTGGTTGTAGTCTTCATATTCATCATTTTGAATATTTCCTGCCACTCCCTTCTGGCCTGCAAAATTTCCGGTGAGAAATCAGCTGACAGTCACGAGTGCTCCCTTGTAGGTAACTGATTGCTTTCCTCTTGCTTCTTTTCAAATCCTCTGTTTTTCTTTAATCCTTGGCATTTAAATTATGATGTGAGCCTCTTTGGATTCATCTTGTTTGGGACTTACTGTGCTTCCTAAACTTGTAAGACTATTTATTTCACCATGTGGGGGAAGTTTTCTGTCATTATTTCTTAAAATAGGTTTTCAAGATCTTGATTTCTCTCTTCTCTTTCTAGCACCTCCAGAAATAATGAGAATATTGGTACTGGAAGTTGTCCCAGAAGCCCCTTACATTATCTCTATATCTTTTTATGCTTTTCCCTTTTGTTCTTCTTATTAGGTGTTTTTTGCTGCCTTATATTCCAAATCATTTATATGATTCTCAGAATCCTCTACTCTACTGTTGAATCCCTGTAAATTATTCTTTATTTCAGTTAGTATTTGCTTAATTTCTGACTGGTCCTTTTTTTATGTCTGGCATTCTCACCAAGATCCTTGAAAGTCTCACAAATTCTCTAGAATCTCTCATTAATTCCCTTGAAGAACTCATTAAATCTGTAGAAACTTTCATTAAGATACTTGAGTAACCTTAGAACCATTGTTTTGAACTCTGTCTCCAGTAGATTGCTTACTTCATTTCTTTCATTAGTGACATGTTTCTTTGTCACTGAATTTTGTGAGCTTCCCTGTGTTTGTTTCTATGTATTAGGTAGAGCTACTATTTCTCCTGGATTTGGTAGAGAGAACTTGTGTATTAGATGTCCTATAGAGCCTTAGTGGCTCAGCCTCCCCGGTCACCTGAGTTGGGCACTCTAAGTGTGTTCCTGTGTGGACTTTGTGTACAGTCTTGTTGTAGTTGAGCCTTGATTGCTGTTGGCATCACTGGGAGAATTGATTTCCAGGTCAATGGGCTGTGAGGACTAGCTGCAACTAACATGGAAGAGCTTCTGTGCAATAGATACCCCTATGGAATAGGACTTGTTTCAGTGGTACTTATTGTGTCAGCTCCTTGAATGTGCTGCTTGTGAATGTGCAGAGTTGTAATCACTTATTATCTGAAACTGTCTACCAGATTCATTGACTTTGTGGTCTCTAGGAGGTGCAAAGTCAGCCACTGCCTGGGACCATCTGGCAGGAGCTAGAGAGATCTGCAGATTGCTGCTATTTGTTTTGGGCTAGGAAGTGCCCAGATAAAACCAAGTGGTGAAGCAAAAATGGCCTGTGCTCGTGCAGATTCTTGCGTCTTTTATTGATAGGTTTGATGCCAGCTGTTGCTTGCCCTGGCCTGGTGCTGTGGGTAGAGCCATCTTGTGTAATGGAAACCCCAAATCCACTGTGGGCACTGCCATCTTTGTGGTGGAGTAATAGTCAATTTGCATAGTCCCTCTTTATTATATAGGATTAACATATAGATATACATATGATAGGGTGGACACTACCACAGGGCATAATCTTTGAAAACCAGTCTGAGTGTACAGTATTGATAGACAGCAGCACATATTGGTGAATGAAGCACAGAGCAATCTGACACAGCACTCAAACCTCCCCTGTAAGTCCACCCCCATGTCTCCTACAAGGAGGTGTGCTTTGGCCAGCAGCCATCTGGTTCCCTGGCAAAACAGCACTATTAGAAGTGTTTAAAGGCATCTCTGTCTGTGAGGCTGCATATCTAACAGCACTCATTCTGAAATGCAGGCTGAGACAGGAAAAGGAGGAGGCAAAAGTAGGATGGCTTGGATGGATGTCAATAGTATAGTCAGGAAGTGAGACCTAGATCTGGAGAACACAGCTGTGCCGGACAATTAGCAGGTGTGATCAGCCACTCAGACACTGGATGAGAAAGATTTAAATATTGGGGAACAAAAGCCAGAAGAAGAAACCTGGTAGGAGAGCAGGTTACGGGGGGCTAGTTAAATTGTGGGTGCAGGTGAGCTCAACAGGTTAGACTGTAATATACAGGTATCACTACCAAAGTTTTGCACCAAAGTGCAAAAACTAAATATTAGAAGACTCCCAAGAAAGGCACAGATGGGTAGGATGGTACAATGACTTCAAAGAGGCCAGCTCCTATAGACTTGGAATATTCTTTAATTAATAAATAAATTTAACTTGTAAACTCCCCATTCGAGCCTCTATATTATATTCAAATACAACTTATAAAAGAGAAATTAGAATTCTTTAGATATCAAGAAAAACTTATGCATAAAAGCCACTGAAATTGGATATTTTGAACACAAGAATAGGATTATTTAATTATATCAAATTTTAAATTTATTTAATGTCTTCAAAATAAAATATAACTTAATATAGCATTTGAAAATAGCAATACCGTTCATGTTACTGAAGTTATTTAAGCACATACCTTCATTTGATGGGATTTTAACACAAATCTGCCGAGACCTGATTTTAGTTTTAAGTGACTCAAGAGCAATTCAGTGACTGATCCCAAGGGCTTGGTGACCCACTCTCAATTCCATGAGGACCTTCTTGGCCGCACAGAACTAGAGTTTAATGGGTGCAGCATCAGGAGAGCTCATCTCTAGGGCACAGGATTCAGGAGATGCCATTAGCTGAAGCATCACAATGGCTTCCTTGGAACCAGTCATATGCAGTCTCCTTCATGTCAACAGTGAAGGTTAAGTGAGAAGTGGACCATTAACTTCTTGTGTTCATGTCCAGTGAATGCCTGACCTGCTGTGGGTGGTCAGGTCTATGGCTTTAACTACATCTCCCTGAAATTCTGTCCCAGCCAGAAGGCATCTGGTTGTGGTTGATTCCCTTCTCACATAGGAAGGCGCCCAGGCTCCTTCCCACTCTGCAGGGAGGAGCAGGACTGGCCCTAGTGAGGATGAAATAAAACTCTGACTTCAGAAGGCCGGCTCCCAAAACAGCAGGTGCCCACAGAATGGGAAACCCCAGGCCGGGAGGACCCAGAGCCAGGCCCACCCTCTGCTCTGCCCTGCCCTGGCTACCTTCTGGGGAAGCTAAAGGACTACCTGCAATGAGCTCTCCTCCTCAGAGTTTCCAGCAACGACTCCTCACCATGGGCTTAGCAGCTTCAGGGCTCTGCTCCTGCCTGCAGCCCTCCACCCACAGGCCCATGCCTGCCTCATGCTTCCTGAGGCCATGAGCACTGGAAAGCCACCATCTTCAAAATGCAGCCTCTCTAACTTCTGGCAGGGCAGGACTTCCTGGTGAAGAGCAGGGAGCAGTGAGGGGCAGCTGGTGTCCCCTGCTGGCCAAAGGGCTGCAGCCCAGGAAACGTGCAGCCAATGTGTCTCCTCTCAGAGCCTGGTCCTCTGAAATGGTGGTGAGTGCAGACACATGTTCTCACTTCAAGTCAGGCGGGTCTGGCTTCTCACACGTTAGTTGGCACTTGGGGAATGTCTACTTTATATCTTAATAATAAAGTATGACTTCTAAAACACTGTCTTGGAAATTCTGTTTTAGTGGTTAAAAGCTGAATTCAAAATATGTTTCTTCGCTCTCTTGCCATTCCCTGTAACTTTTCTGTATAGTTTTGTTTTAGAGAGAGAAGAAATGAGAGGGAGACAGAGTAATACCAATTGTCTACCTCCTGTATGCAACCTGGCTGGTGCCCTCACCAGGATTGGAAATAGCAACCTTCCCATGCATGGGATAATGCTCAAACTACTGAGCCATTCTAGCTGCCATATTTTGTATTTTTAACCTTAAACAATCGCATTATTAAGACAAAAACCAGGTTATGAGAGAATATCCATATAATATCCTATTCATTTAAAAACAAAATTTGAAAGGATATATAGTCCAACTAGTTGACATTTCATCCATGTTAGAATGTTTGTTATCAGTACACATTGTGAAGCTATGGAAGTAATAGTTATTAAACATTTATTACGTGTGCCAGGCTCTGAATTCAGTGTTTTACATGTGTTATTATAGCGTTTAATTCTCTCACAAGCTAAGATGTTTTAACCATCTATTTTACAGAGAGGAAATCAAGGTTCAGAGACTCAAGGTCAACTGTCTGATTGTAGAGTTAATACAAGTCAGGGTTGGACATCAAACTCATGGGTCTATAATAAAATAGTTCTGGTTTCTAATGTTAGATCTGCCGCTTCCTCACCTCACAATGTGTATATTCTCTCATAGTCTGCTTTATTTCTTAATTATGTGATATATTTATGTTAACATGAAATAAATTCCTGGCTTCAGCAGTTCATTTGGTTGAGTATGGTCCCCTGCAGGGAACAATCCCCAGTCCCATTCCTGGAGAGGGCTCATGTAGGGTTTGGGGGCTCCATCCTTGGTAGGGGACATGCAAGAGGCAGCTGATTGATGTTTCTCTCTCCCCTTCACCCTTCTTCTATCCCTAAAATTCAATTTCTATAAGTCCACTTAGAATTATAATCTTCAGAAATAATTGAAATAATACTTTTCACCTCAGGGAAGATTATGAGCTTCACAGAATCAGAAATAAGAGATCAATTGCAGAGAACACACCCCAGAAAGTTGTGACCAAAACCTAAATTTTAATTTTCCAGGACAATTCAGGCACCTCAAAAGCAATATCAGCAATGGTCTGTGAGAGACTGGAATCCTAATGCCACCTGCAAGGACTAGAAAAGTACATCGCGCAAGGGCAATGTGCCTAACAATGGCTGGGTTTAGCCAATGAAAGCCCAAGACAGGCAAATTCTATGGGTGTCCTTGGTTGGGCATGACTTCCAGTGTCTCTTAGCCGGTCATCATTTTGATGTCTTTGGTCCACTCAGGGAGTGAGAAGCTTCAGTGCTATGGGTCACAAGAAGGAAGTAGCCTAAGCAGTGGTCTGAGGCTTGTTGAGCCAAGTAGGCTGAAATTGGTGCCTCAGTGTCTCTCAGACTCCTCTCTGCTACAGAGTTCAAATCAACCTCACCAAATTTAAACCTCCAGCTTTGGATGAGGGCACCTGTCAGAACCCAGCATCCAGAACAGTGAGTCACTCATGGGACACACAGTATAATGGGGTGAAAGAGGGTGACAGGATGAAAAGCATCCGTGGACAAACATGATGATATAACTGATCAGAGAAGATTCTGGAAACCTGCACCTGTTTTGTGAAAATGCAAAGAAGATAAAGAAAATATTGCATGACTAGTTTTACTTTCATTTTCAGAAAACGAGTCATCCAAGGTGATGAACAAAAGAACACTACTCTTCCTATTATGAATTTCTCTTTCATAGTACTTCCATACTCCAGATGCTAAAACCAAACTTTCATGTCATCTCTGACTCTTTCCTCTCTCTCTCACCCTCAAAATTAGAGAACCCAAGTGGACATGCTAAAACACAGATAGAATCCAACTGCTCCTTCTACCTCCAAGGATATCAAATTGAACCTGTTACTATCATACTCTGTATGATTATCACAGACTCTTCCTTTCTGGTCTTCCTACCAACTCTTTCACACCCATACTGATCATCATGCTGCAGCCAGAGGGAGTCTAATATGACTGGACTCACATCCTCCACTACTTTGATCTCCCATTGCCCCCACCACCTGTGTATCAGACAAGAATGTTGTCACAAAGCTCCTCTAGTCCTGACTCCTGTCCATTATTACCTGTTCCTGTGAAAGAAAAGCATACCTGCAGGTCCCTGAACCAGCTCAGTCTTCACTCCAAGCCTTTGCACATTCTGGAACCTCTGCCTAGTAGGACTTCCCATATCTCATTTCACTGTTTAGCAAATTCAGGCTCCAATTCATACTTGGGATTCAGGAGCTAGTGTCTGTTTTTAGGTCCCTAGATCCAAGGGCTAGCCAATTGTCAGGACAGACCCAGGACACTACTACCTCAGAGGCCACGAGAGTGTGAGGTCCAGAAATATGCTCCACAAACCAGTACCCCTTGGCAATGCTGCACTTGCAGAAATCTGTGAAATGAGAAAGGTCTTTTGAGAGCCTTGGAACCATGGCCAGGACTCATGGGCTCATGCTGCTCAGTACCTTTGCACAGCCTGGGGTTTTATAAGTGTTTTCTTTATATGGATATATTTCAAATACCAATTACAAAGGTAGAACATGTCCTTGCAGTAGATATTCCATATGTCGAGGAAGAAGCACTGATTGGGGCAGGAGGAACTTGGGTTCAGGGATGCAGGTATGTATGGAACCACCAAAAGCATATGTTTAAAAAATGTATATTTAAATCAATTGTACTTAAAAAAACTTTTAATAATGTATATAAATTGCCACTTCCCAATTATTTTACTGTTTAATTATAAAAGTTCTTGAGCATATTTGTTGCTATTGTATCAGTATGTTGGAAATAAAATATATGATGTTCTATTGAAATATCTTATCATGTCCATGTTCAGTGTTATTATTTTAGCAGTTTGACACGGACGATGATGAGAACATTCACATCAGGGAAAATGACAAATGCTATAAACCTAGACGTCACTTAATGTATTATTTAATGCTTAGACTTAAAAAGAGAGTGATGGAGAATGTAAGCAATGCACATTAAATATGGTACAAGTTTATTTCAATTGTGCATATGATAAAAATTGAGAAAAACGATTTTGCTTCCATTTTTCAAAATCAACAGTTCCATATGGCAAAGAAGTCACGTGAGTCATTGGGGAATGAGTGAAATTCAAACATGTGTTAGATGATGCATTGTCATCCTATGGGTTAAAATAATAAACCCATTTAAAAATAGGTAAACCGTTCTGAACAGACATTTAAACAAAGGAGATAAACACATTGTAAATAAATGCATGAAAAAAATGATCACCATCACAAATTCATAGGGAAAAGGAATGGAAAGAAAGTGGGCTATCATTATAATAATTTCCAGGGCTTATATTTAAAAATTTGAACATTGTAATTGATCTCAGGGTTATAGAAACACTGGAATTTTCATTACTGTGGGTGGGTGGGAAAGCAAAAAGAATTGCCATTTTAGTTCACAGTTCTACTTATCTTAAAAAATAAAACATTCACCTGCATTGCAACAGTTTGATAAATTAAACATTTAACTATATATAGAAATGAATGCAAATATTCTCAGCATTTATTTATATTACCACAAACCTGAAATAATTAAAATCATAAAAAGATCAATAGATAAAGTGGTTATTCATAGAAGCGAATACTACTCAGCAATACTATTCAAATAAACATTAGGGTTGATCTCAAAATAATTGTGTAGCGTGAGGAAAACCAGCATTTATTAAAAAGTACACAACTTACAGTACATATAAAATTATGAAAAATACAAAGTAATCTATTGTATAGGAAGGAAAATCAATGACTGCACTGAGGGTTGTGAAAGGCAGAAAGAGAGATTACAAAATTGTAGGAGGGAGACAAAGGGTGTGCCACAAGTATGTTTAGAGTCGTTGGTAAGAAAATAAATATTACAATAAATAATGAATAATAACAAGAAGATGCTCTGCCCTAGCCAGTATGGCTCAGCTGTTTGGGCATCATCCTATGCAGTGATAGGTCACTGATTCCATTCCAGGTCAGGACACATACCCATCTCTTTCCCAGTTAGGGGACGTGCAGGAGGCAAAAGATCAATGTATCTCATTCATAGTGTTTCTCTCTCTCTCTCAATCCCTTCTGCTCCTCCATAAAACTGAATAAAATAAAAGTATTTTTAAAATATTTTTATAAAGAATAAACTCCATATTTTGCTTACTCATAATCGTCAGACTACTTTTGCAGTAACATCTCTATGAGTTACAGATAAGTTTATTTCACATGTGAGAGTTTCACAGCTTTATATCTGTGTCAAGGTTCACCAAATAGTGACATTGGAAAAGTGCACTCTTTCATATCAGTTCTCCTTTCCTGGAAGGAACCGCCTACTTCCCCTGGCGGCCGATATTGGCAAGCAGTGAAGACTGTTGCCATGGCAACCAACAGGACTGCTGATTGGTCCCAAAGACATAATTTGGGAAGGATTACAGGAGTATCCTTCCTCTAACTTTGAATCCTTGCCTGTTGAGTAACAACTTTGAGGTGAAGACTCTAAAGAGGCCCGAAAAACCCACAAAACCCTTAGGTTATTTTATCAGCCAATGTCTTCAGTTATAGAAAAACAGTTTTAAAAAGTCCTAAGAATGTCTGTATCCAAAGATCACACAAGCCACAGGTCCTAGAATATTTATGAATTTACATTCAGAAGAGGCACATCATCTAATTTACTGCAATCTCTTTCACTCCCTATGGAAACAATGTTTCTCTCCCAACAGTGGCTCCACCTCAGAATCTTACAACAAATGACACCAGCACATGACATTTCCTATACCATAGCACATGACTCCTTTGCAGAAGGTGGAGAGGAGTTACCCTACACATTGCAGTCTTATGTAATACCCACTGCGAACAGAGAATGTAATTCATATTGTTCACAGAAGCACAGCAAAGACCTCCTGTTCAGGGTGACCTTTACCAAACCAAAAATCGAGGCATCAGACTGCAAATTTGAACCACAAATCCTGCAGTCTTTCTTTCAAGGCCTTGGGGAGCAATTCGGAATAAGCCAATATTGGACCAAGAGTGATTTTAGGCCATCATGCTGTCCCTTTTAAATCACAGAAAGTTTGGGATCCCAAAATATCTGTTCATTTCTACATGCACACAGATCACCACTCTGCTTTCAAATCACCCAGGCAGTGGATAGAACTAACAGAGTTAAAAGTACAAAGGCCAAACACTTTTACTAAATGATCATAAGCCAGAACAGTATACAGCAAGCTGTTAGCAAGTGGTGAGTTAGAACCTGAATCCATTCATCACAGCATATTGTGAGAACCACATGTCCCTAAAAGAGCTAGCATTTGTTAGCTGAGGATGGGTGCTCAGGATTAATCCTGGCTCAGCACATTCCCTAGTCAGAGAGAAATGAGTGCAGATCCTACCAAAAGCTCAGAGTATTCATTATTCATGAGGCAGAAGTGATAAGAAATAATTCATTTCCCCTGAGCTTGCGGGGGTTTTCACTGATGCACAGTTGTTCAGGTGAGTCAGATGGAAAATGTGAAATCACTTCAGTCACAAATACTGGTAGCGACATCAGTACGGTAATTGGCTCCTGCAGGTTAGCAAGTACAGTGCAGTTCCTTAAAGCCTCACTTGTATCCGAAACCTAGCAGTTGTCTAGCAGAGTGTGTGTTTCATTAAAAGGAGTATATCCTTTGGTAAACAGGTGTCAAAGAGTCCCCTTCATTACTGTTATTCTGAGTGAGACAAATACAATATTCTGTGCACCGTTAAGGCTTTTCTCCAGAGTGAAATCTCAGGTGTCTTACTATGCTAGGTTTCTGGCTAAAAGATTGCCCAGTTTCACTACACTGGTAAGGTTTTTCTCCAGTGTAAACTCTCTGAAGTTCAACGAGAGTATAGTTTTCCCCAAAAGAATTCTGGAGGAGAGAATCCAAGATGGCGGCATAGGTAAACACCTATACTGCTGCCTCGCACAACAATTTCAAAACTACAACTAAAAGACAGAACGGACATCATCCAGAACCACAGGAAAGCTGGCTGAGTGGAAGTTCTACAACTAGAGGGAAAGAGAGGGGCTCGCGGAGACCCAGAGGAGCTGCAAAAAGCTGAGGTACGGAGACGCGCGCTGAGAGAGCGGGTGCCGAAGTACCTGGCTGGCTTTCTCTGGCGGGAGGGAAACGGAGACTCCCAACGGCATTGAACCCCTTATCCTACGACACTAAACCCCAGATCCAGCCGAAACTCATACGGGGGAGCTTGGACTGTGAAAAGGGAGAAGTGCACGAAAATTTAGGGGAGTCGCAAAGGATCGGAGGTCTGGTCGCGCACGGCACCACGCGGAGGTCAGATTGCTGATTGTGCCGCTGGCTTTCGCGAGTGGGCGGGAGACAGACCCTCCCAACTGCGCCACTTCTGAGTCCACTGGGCCCCTGTTTTGGGCGAAACCCTGGGGACCTAGACTCGTGTGGTCCTGGTTCGCAGGGGAGCTGGAAAGGCAGCGGTTAGAGGTGCTGCGGGTGCGCGCGCACAAGGACCGCTCCAGCCATTACCCAGTCACGTGAGACTCAGGGGCCGTGGAGGGCGGGGCCGACTGGAAGGCAAGGCGGTCCCTTAAGCCCTGAGACTCCACCCTCCCAAGCTCAGCAGAGGCTTCTGCGGCTGAATCCAGCACAGAAGTTTCCCCGGCACAGTGAAAATGCCGAGACAAGGGAAGGGATTACAAGCAAAAGAAATGGAGGAAAAAAAACGACTGGATATAGAGTTCAAAACCACGCTTATAAGGTTTTGCAAGAATATGCTAGAAAAGATGGATAAATTTAGTGAGACCCAAGAGAAGATGATAAAGACACTGACTGAAATGAAAACTATTATGCAGAGTACTAACAGCAGACTAGAGAAAGGCAAGGATCAAGTCAAAAATTTGAAATATAAAGAAGCAGAAAACATTCAACTGGAAAAGCAAGAAGAGAAAAGAATCCAAAAATGTGAAGATAATGTAAGGAGCCTCTGGGACAGCTTCAAGCGTACCAACATCAGAATTGTGGGGGTGCCAGAAGAAGAGAGAGAGCAAGATACTGAAAACCTGTTTAAAGAAATAATGACTGAAAACTTCCCACATCTGGTAAAAGAAATAGACTTACAAGTCGAGGAAGCACACAGAACCCCAAAGAAAAGGAACCCAAAGAGGACTACACCAAGACACATCATAATTAAAATGCCAAGAGCAAAAGAGAAAGAGAGAATATTAAAAGCAGCAAGAGAAAAACAGTTTATTACCTACAAGGGAGCACCCATACGACTGTCAGCTGATTTCTCAACAGAAACGATGCAGGCCAGACGGGAGTGGCAAGAAATATTCAACGTGATGAACAACAAGAACCTACAACCAAGAATAATCTATCCAGCAAAGCTATCATTCAGAATTGAAGGGCAGATAAAGACCTTCACAGAGAAGAAAAAGCTAAAGGAGTTCATCAACTCCAAACCAGTATTATATGAAATGCTGAAAGGCACCCTTTTAGAAGAGGAAGAAGAAAAAGGTAAAAGACAAAAAATTATGAACAACAAATACACATCTGTCAACAAGTGAATCTAAAAATTAAGTGAATTAAAAATCTGATCAACAGAATAAACTGGTGAATATAATAGAATCAGGAGCACAGAAAGGGAGTAGACTGATAATTCTCAGGAGGACAAAAATCATAAAGCATCAAACAGACTGTGAAATTATAGCAGAAAGATTAAAGTTAGGTGAGGTAAATAAGTGATCAATCAAAGGACTTGTATGCATGCTTATAAACATAACCAATGATCACAGACACTGGGGGGTCGGGGTACGCCTGGGAGGGAGGGGGGCAATGGGGAGATATGTATAAAAATTAATAAAAATTAATTAAAAAAAAAAAAAAGAATTCTGGCAATCACTACTCTCATAGGAATTTTCTCCAGTGTGAATTCTGAGGTGTCTAGAGAGGTTATATCTTTATGGGAAGGACTTTCCACAGAAAGTACACTCATAGGATTTTTCTCCAATATGAACTCTGTGGTGTGTAGTGAGTTTAGATCTATGATGAAAGAACTTCCCACAGTAAGTATACTCATAGAGCTTTTCTCCAGTATGAACTCTCTGGTGTTGATTGAGTGTAGAACTATGCCTGAAGGTCTTCCCACAATTACTACACTCAGGGCTTTTCTCTGGTGTGAATGCTCTGGTGTTCATTGAGTGTAAACTTCTGATTGAAGGACTTCCCACAATTACTACACTCATAGAGATTTTCTACAGTGTGAACTCTCTGGTACTCAATGAGGTGAAACTTCTGTCTGAAACATTTCCCACATTTTTTTATACTCATTATTTACTTCTCTAGAGGAGACATCCAAATATTGAACCATTTTCTGGTTGCTGTTGGCAGCTTTTTCACATTCAACACATTAGTGATGACTTTTTCCACTGGAAAATTTCTGGGAAATCTCACTGCTACTCTGTGGCTCCTCAGTGCTAACAGTGGCCTAGTGTTGGAGAATGTCTGAGATGGCTGGCAAGTCCTTGCCAACCTCCCTACTGGTTGAAGGCATCCCTGTTAAATTGAAGCTGTCCCTGGACACAGACAAGGCCTGTCCATATCTTCTTTCCAGGGCTTCTCTCCTCTGGCATCACTTTGTTGCCGGTGACAGTTTGCACTGAAAAATAAGTCTTTCACAGCTGCTTCACTGAAGAAAGTTTTTTTGTTCAACCTATGCTGCTAGTGCCTCAATCAGGTACAAAATATGTTTTAAAATTGAGAAATACCACTTACACAGGTAGGTCTTCTGGGCTGCTGGGGTTGTCTTAGAAGCCCTGACCTATAACTCTTCTACAGATACACTCTACTCATCCATTTTATACCAACAACCTGAAAACAGAGAAATGGTGAGGAACTGAGTGTTAACTGGGTGGCAGGGGAAGGCCCATTGCAAAAGTCTGTTATAAATAATGTTGGTTCCATGCAATTTTCTCAAAATATCAGATGTTCTGGAAGGATTAATAAGAGGCTCCTGAAACTCTGGGTCTCTGAATATTACAAAATAGGGAAGACCTCACCAGAAATAAGACAAAAACATGGCAAGGACCACATAGAAGAGAAGCAGGATCTCCAGCTTATTCTTTGTCTTACAGTCCTCAGCATGGCTTGTCTGCTGGTGACATTGGCAAGCTATGCAGGAAGTTGGTTATAACTCATTCCAAGTAAAATTCAGTAATTGTGTAGCTGATATACAAGGAGCACTTAAGCATATAAGTGCACTTATAACACATGTGCAGGTCAATGTCTGAGATTACTGCAGAGAAAGCAGTGTAGGGGACCAGGTGATGCAAAAAGACCAGGAAGATGAGGGTAGCAGTCAAGCCAGGAAGTCATAGTTGAAATGAAAGTCAGCAAAGTGTCAAATACGGGAAAGACAAGGTACAAAATGAAGTGTGGACAGTGGTGTTTTCATGTCAAAACTATTGGAAATGATCAAGTTCCTTGTATGATCTGTACACAGCCTTTATGTCATATATTCACCCAGCTACCACTCAATAGGGCAGGACCTCCTCTGAGGATATGTTGCATGTTCATCCTGTGGGGGAAAAAAAAACAAAGCAAAGCAAAACAAAACAAAAACAAAAACAGGGTACTCCCTACACACATATGTAAAATCTAAATATTCTGAGTATTAATGAAAGACAACAGAGGTGAGAAGCCTGCACTAGCCCAGAGCAATTTTGCTTTCAATATATTCAGGGAAGATTACAAACAACAATTGAAGGAGGGTCTTGCAAGAACAGCCATGGTTCACATAAGTGAAGAACATAACTTGGCACAGACAGTTGCAAAGAGACTTTAGATGGAGGAAGGGATAGAAATGGAAGCCATGGGTCTGGATATGGTCACCATCTCAGGGAGAAGAACAGCAGGAGGGAACCATTAGGCTCCCTGTAAGACTCCTGACTCCCAGATATTTTCTGCAATTTTTGAGGCAATTGGTGTTAGGGATGTTCATGGAGTACATTGCTCAGGGCTCTCCACACAGATTAGCATTGGCAGCCACAGGACATTTGACAAGATAGTGGGAAAATTTAGCAGAGCCCATGTAGTGGCTGTGGAAGAGAGAAAGCTATGTCTGCTGAATGAAGGAAGAGAGGACATCACTTCAGGATAGTAGGAGAGATGTAAATGTTTTACCTACAGATGAAAAACTTCCAGCATCACATCATAGTACAGAAGTCTCTGATCCTCATCAAGGATTCCCCACTACTCCTGAGAGAAGTCAATGACCAGGTCCTCGAAGATCATATCCTGTTAATGGAAACAGTTCAGTCCATGGTCAGCTTCTCTCCTAGGTGTCCCAATTTCTCCTCTAGGGATGCAAGCACAGGTGGCCAAGAGTATCCTCTGCCAATAGGTTAGACTTATAGGGATGACTCAAGGCACTTATTAAATATTGGCCGAGCATAAATTACATGGGAGACAGACATGCAATACACAAATCACACAATTATTTACCACAGTCCTGGTGGTTTCCAGACCTCAGCAGGCCACCCAGAGATCCTCTCTGACAGACACACACACTGGACGTTGGATGTTGCATCTGTGGCTTGGTGTCTTGTAGAGGCCTCAGCTTGTGGCTCACAGTTTGGACCCACAGTCCACAGCAGAGCTTAGGCAGGTGCAGGAAGGGGAGCGGAGAGCGACCATCTGTGGAGGGGCAGACAAGCAGCTCTAATCTCCTTAGGAGCTTGCTCCCTTTTATGTGCTCAAGTGGGCATCTTCAGTGTGTCTTCAGTGGGTCTTATCAGTGGGTCCCAGGAGTCCTGCTATCTGGTCTTACATGTGGTGTACAAAATTGTTTATCTATCTCTTACATGCACATTACTTTTAAGGGTGTTTACACTTCATTTCACTCTCTAATATGTCACACTCAATTCTTATTTTGTATTTACATTTTATCATTATTATTATTACTATAACACTAGGATTTTACATTCGTCATACTCCCCAACCATGTGCTCCCTCTACTACCTCATCAGAAAAGATATCAAGCTTAAGTCCCATCAAAATCACTCTTTCCTTATATCCCTACTGATACTGTGCCTTCCACCAACAATAACGCAAATGATCACATTGATGATACCTGCATTCTAAGCCTGAAATGTAGGCCACATTGCCTCTGGTTAATATGGTGGGTTTCACAAACATAGGTTGGGAGAGATGTTGGTCCTAAAGGGAGTGTGAGTGTTCTGACACTGGTCCTTTCAAGCAATATTTTTGTAGTCCCCAGATTGTCTCTACAAGGCATGGAATCACACTTCACTCTTCCAACCCTAATCCCAAAGTGCTGAGGCCATCACATTGTAGTCCTGCTGCCAATAATTCTTTGTACTACCTTTCTCTCACACAACTTCCTTTCAGATGCTCAAATTCAAAGTTAACAAAAAATATGTCTTGGGAGGAATGTGTTGTTTCCCAATCAGCTTCCTTCCAAAATTCAAATCACTACCTTTATAATATATTTCTCTCTTTCCCTTCTCCCTTCCTCACGACAGTGGTAATTTTCATGTTCGGTGACACTGATGTATGCTCTCTCATTCCTATTAATCACTGCATCAGCCCTCAACAACAAAAGGCATGTGGGCACATATATGGCATCTAAGCTCTGGACCTGGCTTATAGGGCAGCACCCCCTCTTTACAGAGATGACTCTAAAATTTCCCATATCATGTCTTCCAGACATCGCCAGAAATGTTCTCACACTTAATTTGCTCTATGTCAATGTCAGGTTACTATATCTATAAATTCACATTCCATCTGCAAATGGACATCAATCTTTCGATAACACCTCTCCCACACATGCATTCCCAGATCCACAGCCCTCACAATCATCTCCTTGGCGTCTGACTCATTAATCAGTATGGATGTTCAGTAAATTATTGGCATTTTCTAACAGAATGAAGTACTACCCCGACTGTGTTAGTCCACACTCATGGAAGCATCCTTGAGTACTGCTAAAAAGGCCTCCCTCATTCATTGTTTTCCTTCAACCTCACCTATTGAGAACCACATCAGATCTCAGGTATCTAGTAACTACTGGTGCTGCATTTGATGTCCCTTCACGAGTGACAGCATTTATCTCTCCACTTAACTGTCATCAAAGTCCAAGCCCCAATAGTGCACTACTACCTGCCCAGTGAATCTCACAGATGAACACTCATGCTAATCGGTCCGACTGAATGCAACACCCCAAGCCACACCAAGGCTCACAACAAAATCCTGGTGAATGTGAAGAGAAGTAAATATGCAACAGCCGTAGGCTCAATTTATTTGAATTACTCTTCAGCCTCCAATTCATCCTGTGTCCACTCATTTTTTATGGATATTAAATAATTTTTTGTGGCACTGCCAAATTATAATATCCCTTCCACCCTCTAGTCGACCACTTCTGTCCCCATGATGTGTTGTGACACCTGCCTCCCACAAATAGGAGCCCAGCAGGAAACCCAGTCCTCAGCATGACATTCTCCTTCCTGAGCTCCCTTCATCATCCTGAACATGATTCCCCATTGTAAAGTGACTTAGAGACCAGGATGTGTGACTCAGTTGGTTGAACATGGACACATTTGCTGAGATGTCTCTGGTTAGATTAAGTCCTGGTCATGTCACTACCCCAGGTTTCCTGATCAATTTCTAGTAGGGGGCCTGTAGGGGGCAACTGATCCTTGGATCTTGCTCTTCGAAGTTTCTGTCTCTCTCTCCATTTCTTCCACTCTGTCTCTAAATTAAGTAAGAATGTAATTTTTTAGTAAAAACTGATCTCTACCTCCACTCTGGTCCACACACTCTCCATTACCTTTTTTAAATGTCTTCATCCTGAATTGCTCATCAGAGCTCCACTTTCGTGAAATACCCTCTGAAATATGTTATACCCTAACAGCTTTAAAAAGTTTTTATAGCTCCAATGAATATTGCTCTACAAATAAATTTATCCTTCTCAGTTGATGATGCTTCCATTTCTCAAGCTGCTAAATCCAAAATTTTCCATCATCCCTGAATCTTTCCATTCTTTCTCAACCTCAAATTGAGAAATCTAGATGGCTACACCTAAAACTGATCCAGAATCCAACTGTTTCTTCTATCTCCATGGTCACCATCCTGGGCCAGTTACCATCACACTCACCATAACTAGTCTTTCTACCACCTCCCTCACATCCATATTGTTCAACATGATAGAGCCAAAGGGAGTCTAATAGCCTGGTTCCTATCACCTGCCTCTACTGACGTATTTCTCATTGATCCCATCATCTGCAGAACAGTCAGCACAACATTCCTCTAAACCTGAATCCTTTCCCATAGTTAGCGGTTTCTAGGTAAGGGAGAAAAAAAAAGGACACTCGCTGGTCCCTGAGTCAGCTCAATCTTCATTCCAAGCTTTGCACATTCTGGAAACTGCATAGAAAGACCTATCACATCTAATTGTAGTAGCCAAAATGAGGGACCACTCACGTGACCATAAACCTGGACTTAGGATTCTGGGCTTCAAGTTCCCTAGATGCAAGGACTGGAAGAGTGGCTGGACAGTCCCAGGACATATCTCAGAGGCCATAGGAGTGTCAGGCCCTGGAATCAGCCCCACAAACCAGTACCTCTAAGCCCTTCTGAATTTGCAGAAATCTGTGAAAGAGAAAGTTCTGTTGAGAGCCTAGAAACCATCACTAGGATCAATGGACTCAGTCTGCTCAGTACCCTTGCCCAGCCCCTAGGTCAGGTAATCTAGAGATAACAACATTACCTCTAGCCTTAGACCTCAGAGCACATTCTGCCAAATTCACTATCTTTCAGACTTCCATTTCCTGTACCCATTGGATATCCTCTGTCTTCTAGTGTTTTCTTCTGAGAATTTTTGGGAAGAGTTTAGAACTCTACCTCAGACAAGTTCCTCTTTTGTTCACAGCCATTAATGGCCCCAGCTTCCTGATAATGAAACTAAAACTTCCCTCACAAAATTTCACCTCATCTTCTCTGTTGCCTTTGTGTATGCACAAAACAGGCCCAGGATTCCTGAATCCTCCCAACCTATCCACACCAACCAAAAGCCTACACGTGCGCATTGCAGCCTGTCAGCCTCTTTCACCCTTTTACAACCTGTGTCACCCATGAGCAACCCACTGTTCTGGATGCTGCCACCTGGGCTGCAGGACTTGTCAGTTGCCCACAGCCAAGGCTGGTGGATCACTGCGGTGAGGCTGAGTTGAACTCTGTAAACCAAACATAGTCTGGGATGCACAGAAATCTCAATCCCACCTGTTGCAGTTAATCAAGCCTCAGAAACACTATTGCACAGCAAGGACACTGTGGGACTCTGAGCATTTGTGCCACTGAATATGTTAACAGAATAAAGAGATCAAAATGACCACCAGGAGAAAGACACAGGACGTCACGCCCAAATCAATGAGCACCAGAATAATGGGCTTGGCTTTGACTTTCATTGGCTATACCCAGCTATCATTAGCCCCATTGTCCTTGGGGTGATGTACTTTTCTAGGCTCAAGTGGTGGCATTAGGATTGCACTCATTGAACACTGCAAATATTGGTGTTGTAGTGCCCAAGTGGTGTTGGGAAATAACTTTAGGTTTTGGGGGCTGGTCACAGGTTTCTGGGAAGTTTTGTCTGCAGTTAATCTCTTGTTTTGAGATAGTATTTCAAATTCTATGCAGTTATGTATCTTTGCTGAGGTGAAAAGTATTGTTTCAATTAATCCTAAAGACTACAAATCTTAATGAATATATTTTTGTGTGTTTTATTTGATTTTTAGAGAGAGGAAATGAGAGGTAGAGAGAGAAACACCTAACATCTGCCTTCTGTATGCCCCCCATCTCCACCACCTGGGCATGCAGACAGGAAACCTGGCTTGAGTCCTCATCAATAATCAAACTGGCAATCTTTCTGTGCAGGAGAGGACACTCTAGGCATCAGATTTTTTAATCTTTGGCATAAAAATGTCACATAGTTAAGAGAAAAAACAGGTTATAAGAGAATAAACATAATTCCATTCTAACCATTTCAAAACAAAATTTTAAAGCACACAAAGGCCAAAAAATTGGCATTTCATACATTCTTAGAATATTTGAAGTCAGTACACATTGTGAAGCTATGGGACGAAGAGTTAGTGAATGTTTACTACTTATAGCAGGCCTTAGCTTGAATACTTTACATGCATAGTTATTTCATTTAATCCTATCTGCAACCTGAGATGGCTTAACCATCTATTTCATAGAGAGGAAATCCAGGATCAGAGACTCAAAGTCAACTGCCTGGTTGTAGAGTTAATACAAGGCAGGGCTGAAGTAAAATCCCATGTGTCTCTAATAAGTTCTGTCTTTGAAAGTTATGCTCTGCTGCCTTCTATAGCTTAGAATGGGGGATGTGTATCCATTAGGATGGGCTCAATATTATTGTAGTAACAAACAGCCCTAAAGCTTCCTGAAAATTAAGTGAAAATTTCTCTTGCAAAACTTCACCTCACCTTCTCTGATGCCTTCAGACACAAAACAGGCCCAGGATTCTGAGTCCTCTCAGCTCATCCACATCAACCAAAACCTTTCATGGCGGCATGGCAGCCTGTCACCCTCTTTCACCCTGCCACACTGTGTGTCACCCACAAGAGACTCATTGTTCTGAACTCTACAACAGGGCTGCAGGAATGAACAGGTGAACACACTCAAAGCTAGAGGGTAAATGGGTGAGGCTGAGTTGAACTCTGGAAGCAAAATGAAGTCTCACAGGCACAGAGGTCTCAATCCCGCCTGTTACAGCTTCTCAATCCTCAGAACACCACTGCACAGTGGGGACACTGTGTCTGATGCCTCATCCTACTCAGACTCTGAGCACTGGAGCCTCAGTCTATGTTAACAGAATAAAGAGGTCAAAATGATCATGAGGAGAAAGAAGCAGAAAGTCACGCCCAAACCAATAGCACCTCAATAATATGCTGGTCTTGTGCTTTCATTAGCTAAACCTGGCCATCATTAGGCCCATTGCCCTTTGGATAATGTACTTATCCAGGCCACACAGATGATATTAGGGTCCCAGTCACTCACTGATTATTGCAAATATTGGTGCTGGTGGGCCTTAGTGGTGTTGGGAAATGATAATTTTAGGTTTTGGGAGATGGTCACAGGTTTCTGGGAAGTGTTGTCTATAACTGATCTCTTGTTTTGAGATACAATTTCAGAGTTAGTGAAGCTCAGTATCATCACTGAGGTGAAAAGTATTATTTCAATTATTCCTGAAGTCTACAAATGTAAAAGGATTTGAAAAGATCTTTAATTCAACTTTTAGAAAGAGAGGAAAAGAAAGGGAGACAAATAAATACTAATTAGCTACCTCCTTCATGCTCCCCACTGGGCCTCCAGCCAGGCAACCTGGCTGGTGCCCTGACCAGAAGTGGAACTGGCAACTTTTCAGTGGCTCAACCAAGTGAGCATTTTAGCTGGCATATTTTTAACATAAAACATCATATTGTTAAGAGAAAAATCAGGTTATGAGAAAATATCTATATAGTTCCCTAATCATTTAAAAATAAAGTTTGAAAGTGTATATAGTCCAATAAGTTGACATTCCATCCATTGTTAGAATGTTTGTTGTCAGTACACATTGTGAAGCTATGAATAGTTACTAAACATTTATTACATGTGCCAGGCTCTGAATTTAATGTTTTACATGTATTATTATATCATTTAATTCTCTCACAAGCTGAGAAGGTTTAACCATCTATTTTACAGAGAGAAAATCAAGGCTCAGAGACTCAAGGTCAACTGCCTGATTGCAGAGTTAATACAAGGCAGGGCTGGAAATCAAACTCATGTGTCTATAACAAAAGAGTTCTGGCTTCTAATGTTAGTTCTGCCGCCTCCTCACCTCACAATGTGCATATTCTCTCATAGTTTGCTTTACCTCTTAATTATGTGATATATTTATGTTAAACATGAAATAAATTGCCCTAATCACTTTGGCTCAGTGGATAGAGCGTCAGCCTGCAAGGTCCCAAGTTCATTTCTGGTCAAGAGCATGTACCTTGGTTGCAGGCACATCCCCAATAGGAGGTATGCAAGAAGCAGCTGATTAATGTTTCTAACTCTCTATCCCTTCCCCTTCCTCTCTGTAAAAAAAAAAATCAATAAAATATATTTTAAAAAAGGAAAGAAATTCCTGTCTGCAGTGGTTCAGTTGATTGAGTATGCTCTCCTGCAGAAAAGATCGTCAGTTTCATTCCCAATGAGGGCTCAGGCAGGGGTTGGGGCTCCATCCTTGGTAGGGGACATGCAGGTGGAGGCTGACTAGTGTTTCTCTCCCCCTTCAACCATCTTCCATCTCTAAACATCAATTTTTATATGTCCACTTAGAATTGTATTCTTCAGAAATAATTGAAAAAATACTTTTCACCTCAAGGAAGATTATGAGCTTCACAGAATTGTAAATAAGAGATAAGTTGCAGAGAACACACTCCAGAAAGCTGTGACCACCAAAACCCCAATTTTTATTTCCCAGAACAATTCAGGTACCTCAAAACCAACATTAGCAAGGGTCTGTGAGTGACTGGGATCCTCATGCCACCTGCAAGGCCTGAAAAAGAATATTGCCCAGGTGCAATGTACCTAAGGATGGCTGGGTTTAGCCAATGAAAGTCCAAGACAGGCAAATTTTTTGGGTGCCCCTTGGTTTGGGCATGACTTTCAGTGTCTTTCAGCTGGTGGTCATTTTTATGTCCTTGGTCTGTTCAAGGTTCCAGCACTAGGGATCACAAGTAGGAGGGAGCCTAAACAGTGGTCTGAGGCTTGGTGAGCCAAATAGGCTGAAATTTGTGCCTCCACATCTTCCAGACTCCTCTCTGCTGGAGGTCAACTCATCTTCATCCAACTTAAACCTCCATCTTTGGGTGAAGGCACCTGTCAGGATTCAGGGTCTAGAACAGTGAGTTACTAATGGGTAGCATACAGTGTGATGGGGTTGAAGAAGGTGACAGACTGAAAAGCAACCGTGAAAGGATATGGTGGTGCAATTGATCAGGAAGTATTCTGAAACCTGGACCGGTTTTGTGTCTAAATGCAAAGAAGATGAGGCAATATTTTTCATGAAGAGTTTTACTTTCATTCTCAGGAAGCTGGCATCATCCATGGTTATAAACAAAAGAAGGACATTGTCTGAGAGAGGAGTTTTAAACGTTTCCCAAAACTGCTTTGAGCAAGAACAGACTAGAAGATAGAGGATATCAGTTGGGGACAGGAACAAGAAGTCTTTTGAAAGTTCACGAACTTGGCAAGAGTGTGCACTGACTGAGGCCCTGAGGTAATGTAGTCATCTCAAGTTGCCTGGCCCTAGACTGGGCAAAGGTACTGAACGGCAGGAGCCCATGGATCCTGGCCATGGTTGCCAGGCTCTCAACACACGTTTCTCTTTTCACAGATTCCTACAAGTTCAGAATTACTAAGGGGTATTAGTTTGTGGAGCTTATTTCAGGACCTCACACTCTCGAGGCTTCCGAGGCAGTGGTGTCCTGGGTCTGTCCTGCCATTTGGCTAGCTCTTGGACCTAGGGAGCTAAAAATAGACACCGACCACTGAATGCCAAGTCCATATTTAGGGCTGTATGAAGTGGACCCTGATTTTGCTAAACATTGAAATGAGATATGGGAGGTCTTTCCAGGCATAGGTTCCAGAATGTGCAAAAGCTTGGAGTGAAGACTGAGTTGGTTCAGGGACCTGCAGATATGCTTGAGAGATGACAGTGATCAATAGAAATGAGATAGCATATATCAGTATCACCTGGGCTTAACTATTTACACTGGAATGAGGGAGGAAGAGAGAAATAGAAATACATTACAGAGATGGTGAATTAGAATTTGGGGAAAGAATATGATTAGGAAACAACCCATTCTCCTCATGGAATATTTGTTTTACCTTTGAAGTTTTGCATCTGGGAAAGAAGCTGTGGGAGAAAAGTGCAAAGAAGTATGTGCAGCAGATAGTGCAAAGTGATGACCTCAGCACCATGGGGAGTGGTCAGAAGCGTGATGCCATGTTTTTGGTGTCTTGGAGGTCAATTTTGGGGACAATAAGGGCATTGCCTAACAAGACTAGTTCAAATCACTCACAATCCCTTTCTGGGCAACATCTCTTCCTATCCTATGTTCCTAATAACTCACTGTTATCAACAAGAGGTAGTGTGACTCCCATTTGAAACCCAGAGCACAGGTATAATCTATCTACCCATCTTCCTTCATTGTTGTGGGAAGACACAATATCAGTAGGTATATAAGGAGAGAATAATTTTGATGGGATCAGTACCAGGTATCTTCTCTGATGTGGGGAGTAGAGGGAACAGATGGGAGTAAAGGGTGGGGAGTATGATGAACCTAAAATCCCAGGAAGGAAGTTAATCATAGACTGTACTGACCCCATTATGACAGTATATGGACTTTGAGGATGTGGCCATTGCCGGCTAACAGGAGGAGTGAGGCTCCTTGATGAGGCTCAGAGACTTCTGTACTGCAAAGTGATGCTGGGAGTTTTTGCTCTTGGATCATCTGTAGGTGAGACCTTCACATCTCGGCTAGTGTCCTGAAGTGATGTCCTCTCTTCCTTTAGTTTCAAGACATGGCTTTGTGTCTACCACAGCCAGAATATGTGTTCTGACAATTGCCCCCACTGTTTTGTCAAATGTGCTGTGGCTGCCAGTGTTGAGCTGTGTGGAAAGCCCTGAGCAATGGATTCCACAAACACCCCTAATACAAATTGCCTCAGAAAATGCAGGAAGTATCTGGAAATCAGGAGTCTTACACACAGCTTCCTGGGTCTCACCTGACTCTTCTTTTTTCTGAGAGGGTGACTATGTCTAGATCATGGCTTCCACTTCAATCTCCTTCCTCTAGCTAAAGTGTCTTTGTGACTGCTTATGCTAGATTATGATCTTTACTTACATGAACCATGGTGTCTCCTTGTAAGACCTTCCTTCAACTTTTGTTTGTAATATTCTCTTCCCTGAATATTACTGTAAGCTGAATTGCTCTAGGCCACTGCCGACTACTCACCTCTATTGTCTTTCACTAATACTGGGAATATTTAGGTTTTACATGTTGGTAAAATAGAAGATGCTCAAAGAATCCTGGTTTTCTCACAGGGTGAACATGCAAGATGGTCTCAGAAGAGGTCTGACCTTGTTGGCTGACAACAGCATGCTCCAGATGACACCAGGAACCAGCGCTTTTCAAACAGTGTTTAAGTGCAGGCACCACTGGCTATGCCTCATTTCTACCTTTTCTTTCCCATATGTTACACTTTCTGACTTGTCATTTCATCTGGGGCTTCTTGGATTTGGACTATGTTCACCTTTGTGACATTTTCACACCACCTGTTCTTCTGCACTGCTCTCTCTGCAGAATTCTCTAATACTGACCAGCATATTTTTTTATGAGGTGCACTTACATGCTTAAGTAGTCCTTGAATATCAGCCACACATTAGTTGAATTTTATTTGGATTAGACATAACCAAACTTCTGCACAGCGTGCCCATGTCACCAGCAGACAAGCCAGGTTGTTAGCAGAAGAATGACCTGGAGATCTTGTTACTCATCCATGTAGTGCTTGCCATCTTTTATCATATTTCTGGAGAGGTCTTCCTTGTTTTGTGATCTTCAGAACTTCACAACATTATCTTATTAATTCTCCCTGCAGATCTTTTTTTTTTCTGACAATTTCATTGAACCTACACATTCTATACAACACACTTTTGTAATGAGACTTCTCCCTGCCGCAAAAATCACCACTGATATCCTCATCATTTCTGTGTTTTCAGGTTGTTAGCATAAAACAGATGAGGAGGAGGCCTGTTCTGAGTATACCATGTCTTTTCAAGGAGACTCATGGACAGGGCTTCTAAGAGAGAACCAGCAACCCATGTGATCCATCTGTGTAAGCAGTGTTTCTCATTGTTAAAACATATTGTGCACCTGACTGACTTACAAGCAGCATTTTTTGAGCAGAAAGCCTTCTTTAGTGACGCATGTAGGAGGGACATCTGTTTCAGTGCAAACCCTTAACAGCAACAGAAGGATGCGAGTGGAGAGAAGTCCTGGGAAGAATATATGAACTAGGCCTTTTTTGAGATCTGGTACAGCTTCTACTTATCTTGGATGCCTTCAACCATTATGGAGGTTGGTAAAGACATCTCAGATGCCCAGCACCAGGACACTTATTTTTTAACATTATAAGATAGGTAATAAAGATTTATTTGTTTTTTCTTTATAGATTAAGGTATTGCATATCACCCCATTGGTCCCCCACTTCCTCACTCATGCCCTCATCCCCCTGTTGTCTGTGTCCATTGGTTATGCTCATATACATGCATACAAATCCTTTGGTTGATCTCTCCCTCTAACCCTCACCCTCCCCTACCTTCCCTCTGAGGTTTGATGGTCTGATTAATGATTCTGTTTCTGGAACGGTTTTTGTTTATCAGTTTATGTTGTTTATTATATTCCACAAATGAATGAGATTATGTGATACTTATCTTTCTCTGACTGGCTTATTTCATTTAGCATAATGCTCTCCAGTTTCATCCATGTTGTTGCAAATGGTAGGAATTCCTTCTTTTTTAGTGCAGCATAGTATTCCATTGTGTAGATGTTATCACAGCTTTTTAACCCACTCATCTGCTGATAGGCACAGGCTGTTTCCAAATCTTAGCTATGGTAAATTATGCTGCTATGAACATAGGGGTGCTTATATCCTTTCTGATTAATGTTTCTAGCTTCTTGGGATATGTTCCTAGAAGGGGTAATACTGGATCAAATGGGAGTTCCATTTTTAGTTATTTGAGGAAACTCCATACTGTTCTCCATAGTGGCTGCATCAATCTGCATTCCCACCAGCAGTGCACCAGGGTTCTCCGCATCCTCACCAACATTTGTCATTTATTGATTTGTTAATGATAGCCATTCAGATAAATGTGAGATGGTACTGCATTGTCGTTTTGATTTGCATCTCTTGGATAATTTAGTGGCTTTGAGCATGTTTTAATATGCTTCTTGCCCTTCCTTCTATCTTCTTTTGAAAAGTTTCTATTTAGGTCCATTGCCCATTTCTTGATTGGACTGTTTATCTTCCTTTTGTTAAATTGTATGAGTTCCCTGTAAATGTTGGAGATTAAACCTTTATCAGTGATAACATTGGCAAATATGTTCTCCCATGTAGTGGTCTTTTTGTTGTTTTGTTGATGATTTCTTTTGCTGTGCAAAAGTTTTTTATTTTGATGTAGTGCCATTTGTTTATTTTCTCTTTATTTTCCATTGCCCTAGGTGCAATATCAGTGAAGAAGTTTTTTTGGCATATTTCTGAGATTTTGCTGCCTGTTAATTCCTCTAGTATTTATATGGTTTCCCATCTTATGTTTTAGTCCTTTATTCATTTTGAGTTTGTTTTGTGTATGGTGTAAGTTGGTGGTTCTATATTCATTTTTTGCATGTATCTGTCCAATTTTTCCAACACAATTTACTGAAGAGACTGTCTTATTTCCATTGTATGTTCATGCCTCCTTTGTCAAATATTAATTGGGCATAGTGGTTTGGGTTGATTTCTGGGTTCTCTATTCTATTCCATTGATCTATATGTCTGTTCTAGTGCCAGTACCAGGCTGTTTTGAGAACAATGGCTTTATAATACAGCTTGAAATCTGGTATTGAGATCTCACCTACTTTGTTCTTCTTCCTCAGGATTGCTGCAGCTATTCGAGGTCTTTTTTCATTCCAGATGAATTTTTGGACAATTCGTTCTAGGTCTGTGAAATATGCCATTATCAAATGATTTCTCAAGTATTACATATATCCTCTTTTTTGTCCCATTGACCCCCTTATAGCTCACCCCTACCGCCCCCCCCCAAAAGAACCAGACTCCACCACCCTATTGTTTGTATCCATGGATTATAAATATATGCATACAAGTTCTTTGGCTGATCTCTTCCCACCCACCCATCCACTCCTGCCTCCTCTGATATTTGACAGTCTGTTCCATGTTTCTGTGTTTCTTCATCTATTTGGAATGACTATTAGAGGAAATGAAAAACTCATTGAAAATTGGCTGTTGTGACAATGGTGTTGCAGTTAGGAGAGGAACTGCCTGCACTTTTTAGGGACACACTGAGGTACAGTGATACCTCAATATACGAGTGCCCTAATATACGAGATTTTTGAGATATGAGCCGTAGAACGAGCGATTTTTTTTGCTTTGAAATACAAGCAACATTTGAGATACGAGTAATCATGCGGATCGGCTGGCTGCACACGACCCACCAGTTTACCATGACTCAAGCGTCTCATAGTGTCCCACGCCTCAGTCAGTGTGCTTGTTTACCTCGTTGTCAAAGCATCTTTTGTGCATTTACATACTTTATCACATTTCTTTTTATCACCATGAGTCTGAAGAAAGTGAGTAGAAAGGTCAGTGCTCAGAAGAGAATGATGTCTATTGAATTAAAGCGTGAAATCATAGAAAAATATGAGCAAGGTATGAGAGTGGCTGACTTGGCGAGGCAGTACGGGCGTAGTACTTCAAGGATATGCACTGTGCTTAAACAGAAGAAGTCGATAAAGGGTATAACGCCAGCTAAGGGCGTTACAATAATTTCTAAGCTCTGTAGCTCTCTCCATGAAAAGATGGAGAATTTTCTGATGGTGTGGGTGACAGAGAAGCAGCTTAAAGGAAATACACAGGGCATCATATGCGAGAAGGCGAGAACGATTTATGGGGATTTGCTGGAGCAGACCCCGCGCACTTCCATGGACGAAGCATTGAAAGACTCATTTAAAGCCAGTAGAGGCTGGTTTGATAACTTCAGGAAAAGGTCTGGCATTCACTCCATCATCAGGCATGGTGAGGCAGCAAGTTCGGATGTGAAGGCAGCTGAGGATTACCTCAAAACTTTTTCCGAACTGATAGAAGCCAAAGGATATATCCCCCAACAAGTCTTCAATTGTGACGAGACAGGGCTTTTCTGGAAGAAGATGCCAAATAGGACTTATATAATGGCAGAGAAGGTGATGCCAGGCCACAAACACATGAAGGATAGGCTAACTCTCGAATTGTGTGCCAATGCGAGTAGCGACTGCAAGATCAAGCCTCTGCTCATATACCATTCGGAAAATTCCAGAGTCTTTAAGTCACATAAGATTTTAAAAGATAAACTGCAAGTTATGTGGAGGGCAAACCCAAAGGCATGGGTCACCAGGCAGTTCTTTGTGTAGTGGGTAAACCTGGTTTTTGGCCCTTCTGTTAAGAAATATCTACAGGAAAACAACCTAACCATGCAAGCCCTCCTTATCCTCGACAATGCTCCTGCTCACCCACCAAACCTCGAAGATGAACTCCTCGAAGAGTTCAAGTTTATAAAGGTTGTCTATCTACCTCCCAACACCACTCCTATCCTGCAGCCCATGGATCAGGAGGTGATTTCTAATTTTAAAAAGTTGTACATCAAGCACCTGTTCCGGCGCTGCTTTGAGGTGTGATGGAGAACACAAACCTCACCCTTCGAGAGTTCTGAAAGAACCACTTGAACATCGTGATATGCCTCAGAATTATTGATCAGACCTGGCTGAGTGTTACAACGAGGACTTTGACCTCTGCATGGAAGAAGCTGTGGCCTGAGGTGGTAGCCGAAAGGACCTTCGAAGGATTCGAACCCGAGGTGCCAGTGGAGAAGGAGATAGTGTCTCTGGGAAAATACATGGCCCTGGAGGTGGATGAGAGAGATGTGAATGAGCTCGTCAAGGAGCACTCTCTGGAACTCACCACGGAGGAGTTACAAGAGTTGCAGTCTCAGCAACATGCGGAGGTTCTCCAAGAAATTGGTTTCGAGGAGGAGCCAGAGGTGGAGGAGTTCTCTACAAGTGAGATAAAGGAGATCTTAGGAATGTGGGAGAGGGTGTCACGCTTCGTGGAAAAGAAACACCCCGACAAAGTTGCTACTGGTCATGCATCGGAGCTGTTCAATGAAACTTGCCTCACCCATTTCAGAAACATTCTGAAAGGGAGGAAGAGGCGAACCTCGTTGGACACGTTTTTTTTGAAATCGGCCAAAAATGCAAAGACCAGTAGCAATTAAGTTCAGTGAAGATTAGTTAAGTTACATTCTCTTTTATTATGTTTTTATACAATATTTGTCATTTATAAATACATTTTTCTTATTCAAAAACACGTAACAAGAACAACTGGGGTGGCATTTTCGGGGCTGGAACAGATTAATGACATTTCAATTGATTTCAGTGGGGAAATTTGCTTTGAGATACAAGCAACTTGATATACGAGCAAGGTTACAGAACGAATTAAACTCGTATCTCTAGGTACCACTGTATTTGGCCATATGACACATTTTCTTTAAGTAGGTCAGTATACACAAACTCAGACTTCCGACTGGCTAGTTGTATATCCTCACCGCCATTCAAAGGCAGTGTCCTGAACACAGCTTCTATGTCCATGTTCACGTCCTCAGCCCCATTTACTTCCTCCCCATACTCTACTCCACCACCTGCTCCCTACATGTTCTAGCCAAGGTCACTGTGCAACCTGTCAGAAGGGAGGGGATCCACTCTCCATTCTCAGGCTTCAGGACTCCAGAAGGAAGATGACTTCCCGGTAAGCCTCATCCACAAGGAAGAGGAGATTGGAAAACAGTTTTAGAAACTATGACATCCATTCTTAGTTGAGATGGAGGAAAATGGACTCGGTCGCACATTGCTGAAGAGGGTGTGAATTCCCTCCTAGAAAAGTCTGGCAGAATCTATTTAAAATACACATGCTTTTCCCACTTGTTTTGAGAGAATCTAGTGAATAAGTACAAATTATATAAGGAGATTTATTGTACAGTTATTTGCAATGGCAACACCCTGGAAACCAGTTTCATATTCATCATTAGGAAAGAACTATGGTATGTATGCTATGAAATATTATGTACCTCTCAAAAACAAAGATATGTGTGTGTGTGTGTGTGTGTGTGTGTGTGTGTGTGTGTGTGTGTGTGTGTCTGACTAAGAGTTGGCCAAGAGCTGAGAGAAGAATCAACCTACTCCACAGGGGGAGGCTGGTTGTAAGAAGCCTCTGTTTGATGTGCACAAGGAATCAGAAAAGGTCAGAGCATCTGGAGCTTCCTGAGCAAGGGAAAGTAGGGCGAGATGAAGTCAGAGAGAGGGCTGAATACCTCGGAGCTATATGTGCCAAGGAGGAGTATGGCTTTGGTTGTGAAGTACACGGAAAAGGGTGTGATTCCCAGAGGACTGCCAGGACAGAAGTTGTATTATGAGATAGGTGCCAGTGACACAGTCCCTAACTCCAAGGGCCCCAGTCAAGTGGTGGGGATATCTGAGCAAGTCACTCTGGTGTGGTGCTGACAGAGGTCTAGGGCACAACCCCTTGTCTCCTGAGGGACATCTCCATTGCTTTAAACCAACACTTTGAGCCAGCAACATGGCAAAGATGTCCTTCCATTGCAAATTATTAGAAGATAAACCCTCCCTCAGTCCTCTGACCTGGTGTTTTTTTCACACGGAACAATGATTTACAGTTTGAAACTATGAATACAAGATTTTGTTAAAGAGCAGATCTTTCACCTTTATACCACAGTCAACCATTTCTCTAGCCTTCTAAAATCTAGTAGTTGTTCTGGCCAAATACCAAAAAGCCAGATGGTGGGACAAGTTGGTCACCCCACATGTGCACGTTGAGAAAGTAGAGAGAGAAAGTGAAATATAACCCTTTTCCTTGAAGACATTACCAGTATGACAGTGGTATTGTGAATGCTCAGGTGCATTTATCTTTTCATTTCTGTGTATATGACCGTCTCTCACCTCCCACAGGCAGCATGGCAAGGAAGGGGTTGATTTTTTTTCACCTGGGCAAGAAGAATGTGTATGATTGGGGCTCTTGGGAAGGAGGAGGAAATATCTCCCAGCACTTAGTGAGGGTCTCTGCCC
>JAAGEH010001193.1:13237-29575 GCA_011751065.1 Lasiurus cinereus
CGGGGGTCTGCGGGGCGCGGGGCGCGGGGCGCGGGGGTCTGCGGGGCGCGGGGCCCCCTCCGCGGAGAGCGGTCGGGCGCGGCGTCCTCCGTGGCCCGGAGCCGCGGTGCCACGGCCGCCCTGACCCGGGCCGCGGGCTCGGACCCCGCTCCGGGCGGGGGGGCGCGGGGGCCGGGGGAGGAGAGGCGGGGCGCTGGCCAGCCGCACGCCGCGCCCTCGCGTTTCCCGGTTCTCGGCCTCCTCCCGCCTCCACGCCCCTCTCCGGGGCCCCTGCACCCCGGCCGCTCCCTCCTTCCTGGGCCCCGCCTGCTCCGCCGGCTCGCGGGGCGCGGGGCAGGGCGCCCCCTCGTGGCCGCTCCAAAGGCGCAGGAACCTCCTTCCTCGGCACTCCCCACTCTGGGGGACCCCCCACCCCCATCGCCCCTCCAGGTCCTCTCCTCCCAGCATCCTCCTCCTGGCCCCCTCCTCCCTGGGCCCCTGGGTTTGCTTACTGTTCATCACAGATGTGTGGCTCCCCCCTGCCCCCCGCCCCCAGGTGCTGGGCAGCCGGCCTTCCTGTCCCCCCACCTGGCACCCCTGCCTCCTCTCACTTTGTCGCTCACTGGGCCTTCGCCTCCTGCCTGCCTTTGATCTGCCCTCAGTGGGGTCCAGCCCGGCCTGGGAGCCCCCCTCCTGCCTGTGGGCCCCTTCACAAGCTCCACCAGGAGGCCCTGGTCCCGCCTCCCCCAGCCCTCCCCTTCCCGGTCACACTTGGCCTCCATCCCTCCAGTGGACATGTCCCCTGCGGCCATCCTTCCACCCTCTTTGAGGACCTGCATGCAAACCAGTTGACTCGGGGGGCCTGCAATTTGCAGGTGGGGAGATGGTTTAAAGCTCACGTGGAGAGGAAGAAGTGGGCTGTTAGGTGAACAGGCAGACTCCGGCAGAGTACATACTGTTGTTAGTCCTCACCCTAGGATATGTGTTAGAGAGAGCGGAAGGGAGCGAAGGAACGAGGGAAGGAGAGAGAGAGAGAGAGAGAGAGAGAGAGAGAGAGAGAGGGAGAGGAGCATATTCCATGTAAAATATGCCTGGGTTTGTAAAACGTCATCGAGAAAGCTGTAACTGTGGTTCCTTCTGGGACAGAATAACCACCTGGGGGTCAAGGCAGAGGAGGGCGTGCATACGTTCTTTGCAGTTTGGATAGAATTACATCGACTTTAAAAAAGAGTTTGAGCCCTGACCGGTGTGGCTCAGTGGATAGAGCGTCAGCCTGCAGACTGAAGGGTCAGCCGCCTCCTGCAAGCCCCACAGTGGAGATGTGCCCGCAAGCAAGGTACTTGCCCCCGACCGGAATCGAACCTGGGACCCTTCAGTCTGCAAGCCTACGCTCTATCCACTGAGCCACACCGGTCTCGGCTGATTTTTTATTTTTATTTACTTATTTATTTACAGAGAGGAAGGGACAGGAAAAGAGAGCTAGAAATATCGATCAGCTGCTTCCTGCACACCTCCTACTGGGTATGTGTCCGGAATCGAACCTGGGACCTTTCAGTCCGCAGCCAACGCTCTATCCACTGAGGCACACCGGTCAGGGCCAGGAACTAGAGAGACTCGAGCATCCCTTGTACTCTGATATTTTTTCCTTTTTTTGCACTGCAGCTGTCACATTTACATGGCGGTACCCCCAGGAGCGGACGCTGCTGTGGCTGTTCACGTCACACATAGCCTGCACATGTTCAGCACGGCGGGGGGCGCCAGGAAACATTATCTGGAGGCTGTTGCACTTGGTACCTGAAGAGAAGCACAGAGCGGAATTAGGGAGGAAAGGACCACCACCTCCCCCTTCCTCCTTTCCTCCTTCCCTCTGCAGAGGGAGCCTCCGCTGGCGCAGGGGGCGGGGTGATGCCGGGCACCCCTGTGTCTGCACGGGTTTGTGAAGGAGAATCCAGGCTTCCGCTGAGTGGAGTTGGGAGTTACAGTTACGGGATGGATGTCTCACTCACATGCCTCCCCCTGGGCTGAGCACACAGTAGATGCGTCTTCCCGTCCCGTCTCCCTTGCTTTAGCTGCGGGGGTCCTGAAGGTAGCCTGCCTTTCACAGTGGGCTTTCTTGACCGCGGCCGGGCAGCTTGGCAAACAGAGTCCTGAGCTGCGGAGCAGGGAGGGGGCCAGCTGTGTTGATTGAGGCGGCTGCCCGCTCTGAGCCCCAGCAGCTTCCTGGGCTGCTGGCGGGACGCCACAGCTGGGCCCCCTCGGAAGTTTATTGTGGGGATTAGCCCAGACGGGGAGCAAGAATGGGGTGACAGAGCTGGGCAAACAGAGGCTCTCGCCACATGGCAGCTGGCCGCCAAATGACACCTCGTGGAGGAGATCCGAGAAAATACAAAAAAGCACACTAGAGTTCATTTACCAAAACTGCAATGAGATGGCACAAAGTTGAAAGTATTTGTTCATTGGATGCATAGCCCATGGTCGCAGACAACAGGGGTGGGCGAAGGGAGTAGGGGTGGGGGGCAGGCTTAAAAGGAGTCAATTGAGGGAAAAGGGGAACAGAGGTTAGACTTTCAACAATAAAGATTGGGGGCAGGGGGGCTGCCCTAACCGGTGTGGCTCAGTGGATAGAGCGTCGGCCTGCGGACTGAAGGGTCCCAGGTTCGATTCCGGTGGAGGGCATGTACCTTGGTTGCAGGCACATCCCCAGTAGGAGGCGTGCAGGAGGCGGCTGATTGATGTCTCTCTCTCATCGATGTTTCTAACTCTGTCTCTCTCCCTTTCTCTCTGTAGAAAAAAATCAATAAAATACATTTTTAAAAAATAAAGATTTGGGGGAAGAAAGTATTTGTTCTCAACCATAAAGGGAGTCCCTTCCTCGGACATATAAAGCCTGATGTTAGCGACATATTTTTTGAACACGTACAATGGGCTACGGCAATGGTCGGCAAACTCATCAGTCCACAGAGCCAAACATCAACAGGACAATTGAAATTTCTTTTGAGCGCCAAATTTTTTTAAACTTAAACTTCTTCTAACGCCACTTCTTCAAAACAGACTCGCCCAGGCCGTGGTCTTTTTGTGGACGAGCCACACTCCAGGGGCCAAAGAGCCGCATGCGGCTCGCGAGCCGCCGTTTGCGGACCACGGAGCTGAGTGTTGTTCAGCTGAGCGGTAGCCACACCCAAGATGGCTGCCGCCCCAGCCCGCCTCTGGAGCACTTCCGCCTGCCACTCCCAACATGGTCCCGCCCGGGCTTCCGGGGGCGGGGCCAGGAGCGGAAGTGGGCGTGACGGGGACGGAAGCCGAGAAGGCGCGCACGCAGAGCCAAAACACTGGCCGGGGAAGCGGCGCGGGGCCGGCGCCGGGATGATCCCCCCGCAGGAGGCGTCCGCCCGGCGGCGGGAAATCGAGGAGAAGCTGAAGCAGGTGAGACGGAGGCGGGGGAGGAGGGGCGGGAAGGCGCCGAGGCCCGGGGCCAGGGCATCCACCCCGGAAGGAGGCCGGGGTGAGAGCTGGGCGCCCGGGGGCGAGGCCGGGGGCCCGGATGGCGATCTTTAGCTTCGGGTGATGCCTCCCCTCCGCGCCCCCCAGGAGGAGGAGACGCTGTCCTTCATCCGAGACAGCCTGGAGAAGAGCGACCAGCTCACCAAGAACATGGTGAGTGAGTGACCTCTCAGCTGAGCTCGGCGAACCTGGCGGGTCCGGTCCGGTCCGGTCCGATCCGCAGGCCTGGGGTTCTGGCCTGGGCCGGGAAGGGTGGCATTGGGTGGGTTTCTCTAGCAGCAGGTGGCGTGTCTGTCGCCGCGTCGCCTTCCCCTTGTCCTCGTCCTCCCTGAGATGCTGCTGCTGCTGCCCCTCTGGCCTGGTCATCTTCATCTTCTGCAAACGCTTGGTGAGGCTGACTTAGGAGGGCTGGGGTCCGGTCATGGGTCCCCCTCACGCCAGGTGATGGGCGGAGGGCAGACAAGCCTCAGCCACCTCCCAGCCCCCCCAGGGCTCTGGGGTAGAATGAGCTGGGAAGTCGGAGCGATCGAGGATCTAGGCCTCACCCTCCCCTTGTTTGTGGGTGGCTCCTGACGGCAAACTCGGAGCCTCAAGTGAACTCCTTTGACAAAGCAGAGACAACGCCACGCTCCCCCTGCGGCCGGGAAGGTCATAGGAGCCCACACATGGGGACCCATCTTGCGCAGCACCTGGTATACAGTTGGTGCTCAACAAATAGGAGGTTTCTTCTTTATTTTAATTTTTTTTAAGTATGTTTTATTGACTTCTTACAGAGAGGAAGGGAAAGAGAGTTAGAAACATCCATGAGAGAGAAACATCGATCAGCCGCCTCCTGCACACCTCCCGCTGGGGATGTGCCTGCAACCAAGGTACGTGCCCTTGACCGGAATGGAACCTGGGACCTTTCACTCTGAAGGCTGATGCTTTATCCACTGAGCCAAACCGGTTTTGGCTTTTTTTTTTAAATATATTTACTTATTGATTTTAGCAGGGAAGGGAAAAGGAGAGAGAGATAGAAACATCAGTGATGAGAGAGGATCATTGATTGGCTGCCTCCTGCACACCTCCAACTGGGAATCGAGTTTGCAACTCAGACATATGCCCTTGGCCGGAATCGAACCTGGGACCCCTCAGTCCGCAGGCTGACACTCTGTCCACTGAGCCAAGCTGGCCAAGGCGATTTCTTCTTTATTTCTAGAGGAGACTGGAAAGCACAAATTGAGTAAATGCAAACTTGGTGCATGTATGAAGTAACACAATCATAAAGTCCTAGCCCCTTTGTAGTGAGATTCACCCTTGGAGAGAGAGGCTTTTGAAAGAGCCCACAATGCATTTGAGGCCACTCCACATGCAGCTACTTCCGGTTCCGTCTAGGAAAGGCCTCAGAGAGAACAGAAATGGAGATTTGGCTTCAAACCATCCTGGGGTGATTATCTTTTGGAGGGAGGTCTTTTGATGCTTGCATTGCCTGCCAATCAAATTCCCTCCAATGTATTTGGACCACCTCCCATGTGCTGAGGACACAGTGGTGACACCTGCACCCCCAGCCCTTCCCTCGTGGAGCTTACTGTCCAGAAAACCAAAGAAAAAGCAGCAAATGCTGAAGACCCGGTGGCTGTCTAGAAGCCACGCTGGGACGGCCGCCAGGCCTGAGAGCAGTGGTCCCCGCAGGTGTCCATCCTGTCGTCCTTTGAGAGCCGCCTGATGAAGCTGGAGAACTCCATCATCCCGGTGCACAAGCAGACGGAGAACCTGCAGCGACTGCAGGAGAACGTGGAGAAGACCCTGTCCTGCCTGGACCACGTCATCAGCTACTACCATGTGGCCAGTGACACTGAGAAGATCATCAGGGAGGGGTGCGCTAGGGCCAGGGGGTCACTTCCTTTCATTGTGTTTTTTTCATTGGCCTTTTCTTTTTTGTTAATTTATTGTTGACTTTTTTTAAAGAATTTTCCCATTTTTTAAAAAATATATATTTTATGAATTTCAGAGAGGAAAGGAGAGGGAGAGAAAGATAGACACATCCATGATGAGAGAGAATCATTGATCGGCTACCTCCTGCACGTTTCCCCCTGGGAATTGAGCCCGCATCCTGGGCATGTGCCCTTGACCAGAATCGAACCTGGGATCCTTTAGTCTGCAGGTCAATAGCTAGGGCTATTGTTGACATTTTTTTTTTTTTAATATACAGTGGTACCTCGAGATACGAGTTTAATTCTTCGTTCCATAACCTTGAGGCGTGGGAAACAATGAGACCTCGAGTTGCAGTAAACTGGTGGGTCGTGTGCAGCCGGCCGATCCACGCGATTACTCCTATCTCAAATGTTGCTCGTATTTCAAAGCAAAAATCGCTCGCTCGAGGGCTCCTATCTCAAAAATCTCATATGTTAGGGCACTCGTATCTCGAGGTACCGCTGTATTTTATTGATATTTTACAGAGGAAGGGAGAGGGACAGAGAGTTAGAAACATCGATGAGAGAGACATCAATCAGCTGCCTCTTGCACGCCCCTTACCGGGAATGCGCCCGCAACCAAGGTACATGCCCTTGACCGGAATCGAACCTGGGACCTTTCAGTCCGCAGACCAATGCTCTATCCACTGAGCCACACCGGTTTCGGCTATTGATGACATTCTTGATGCCTCCTGGACCCAGCGGCGTAGAAGGAGAAGAGGGGTTTAGGATATATAGGAGTCCCCTATATTAGTTCTCTTCTTTCCCTTCCAAATGGGCCCTTCGTCTCCCACCCAGCGCGCTGACAGCTCTGTCCCTCCCAGCCCCACAGGCAGGCTGGAGGAGTACCTGGGAAGCATGGCCAAGATTCAGAAGGCGGTGGAGTATTTCCAGGACAACAGCCCAGACAGCCCCGAGCTCAACAAAGTGGTAAGGGCCGGCGGCGCGATGGGCGAGGTGGGGGTACATCGGTCCCTGCCCTGGTCTCCTGAGAGACTCAACCAGCTTAAAGGAGCATGCAGTATAATAAACAGAAGTACCTAATATAGTACATGTACTCTAGTCCTGAAGAACTCTGCCTCAGGAATCACAGATATATATATATTTAAATATGTTTGTATTGATTTCAGAGGGAAAGGGAGAGGAAGAGGGATATAGAAACATCAAGGATGAGAGAGAATCTTTGATCAGTTGCCTCCTGCACGCCCCCTACTGGGGATCAAGCCTGCAGCCATTACTTATACAATATAAATTTAACGCTTGATTTTTACAAATGCATTTGGCGTTTTCTTATTGTGGCAAAAACACATAAAACTTATCAATTTAACTATTTTTATTAAGTTTTAATTTTATATTACAGTTGACATGAATATTTTATTAGTTTCAAGTGTAGTGACTAGACATTTATGTATCTTATGAAGTGATCACCCTTATAAGTGTAGTCCCTACTTGCCACCATACATAGTTATTACAGTATTATTGATTATGTTTCCTATGCTTACTTTATATCCCTGTGACCGTTTTAATAATTACCAATTTGTACTTCGTAATCCCTGACCTTTTTCACCCATCCCTCCCAACTCCCATCTGGCGACTACCAATTTGTTCTCTCTCTATACCTGTTCTGGATACCTGTCCCTTAAAGGATATATGATTTGCAAATAATTTCTCTCACTCTGTGGGTTTTTACCCTTTTTTGATGGTATCATTTACAGCACTAAAGTTTTTAATGTGACAGTTCCATTTGTCTACTTCTTTCCTTGCAAACCTTTTCCTAACAAGAAGGCAGACTGATAGTTCGGTGAGGAGGTAGTCAGCCAGTGTTCATGAAGCATCTGCTTATGCAGTGGGTCTCCCTGTGAGCACCCAGTTAGAACCTGAGCGGAAGGCATGACCAAGGCAGGCAGGGGAGGGGAGGGGAGGGCTCGCCGAATGCCGCAGCAGCAGCAGCAGCAGCGGGCCCTCCTCCTCCTCCCCTCGCCCCTGCAGAAGCTGCTGTTCGAGCGGGGGAAGGAGTCCCTGGAGTCCGAGTTCCGCAGCCTGATGACCCGGCACAGTAAGGTGGTCTCCCCGGTGCTCATCCTGGACCTGATCAGTGGGGAGGAGGAGCTGGAGATCCAGGAGGAGGTGCCCCTGGAGCACCTGCCGGAGGGCGTGCTCCTGGACGTGATCCGCATCTCCCGCTGGCTGGTGGAATATGGCCGCAACCAAGGTGAGGGCCAACAGCGGGGCAGGGCCAGAGCGAGGGGCGGTTTTTTGTTTTTGTTTTTTTGTTGTTTTTTTTAAAATATATTTTATTGATTTTTTACAGAGAGGAAGGGAGAGGGATAGAGAGTTAGAAACATCGATGAGAGAGAAACATCAATCAGCCACCTCCTGCACGCCCCCTACTGGGGATGTGCCCGCAACCAAGGTACATGCCCTTGACCGGAATTGAACCTGGGACCTTTCAGTCCGCAGGCCGATGCTCTATCCACTGAGCCAAACCGGTTTCAGCTGTTTTGTTAAGTTTTTAATAAAAAGTTTAGCCATGGCCAGGTGGCTCAGTGGGTTGGCGCATCGTCCCGTAAACCAAAAGGTTGTGGGATCGATTCCCAGTCAGAGCACATACCTAGGTAGTGAGTTCAATCCCCAGTCTGAGTGCGTACAGGAGGCAAGTAATCGATGTTTCTCTTTCACATCCATGCTTCTCTCTCTCAGATCAATACAAATTAATAAAGTCATTTTGTAATGGCTAAAGATACTAGTGTTCTTTCATTCACTGACATTGGCTATCTCTTTGCCTCCTCTAAATTACATTCGTTGACTCCTTACCTAATCTTTATATTTTTAATCTGAAAATACTTAGCTTCAGAACTTAAAAAAAATCATCAGTTTTATCGGGGGTACTTTCCCTTTAAAGACGTCCTGATTCGGGGCAAGGCCCTCAGGTGGCTGCGAGGCCGAGCAGGTGCTAGGAAGGGGTTAGCAAGTAGAAATAGTGGGCGCACCCGCGGAGCTGTTCTAGAGGGGACAGGCCGGGACCCCGCTGCCACACGCCCATTGCCGCCTCTCTCCTCAGACTTCATGAACGTCTACTACCAGATCCGCTCCAGCCAGCTGGACCGCTCCATCAAGGGCCTGAGGGAGCATTTCCGGAAGAACAGTTCTGTCTCGGGGGTTCCCTACTCCCCTGCCATCCCCAATAAGCGGAAGGACACGCCCACCAAGAAGCCCATCAAGCGACCAGGTGAGCCCCTCCCCGGCCCTTTAAGCACCAGCCGGAAGGCGGCGGCGGGACCTGCGTTGCTTCGGCCACCCTGGCGGTTAGCCTTGTCGCCCCTCCAGCTGCAGGCAGACAGGGCAGAAAGCAGGTGTCTGCCCCCCAGCCAGGCCCCAGGCGCAGGCTCTCCCTGCTGCATCGCACGCTTTGGGAGCTGCAGACAGGTCTTTGGAGGAGGGCGGGGCGTCGGAGATGTGGAGAGGCCGGGGAAGTGGGTGCAGGACCCCTGCTCCTCCGCTGTTGTCCCTCCAGGAGGCCAGGCTGCGACAGCCAAGCTCGGGGGACGGGATGGGGAGCCTTCACCCCCCAGCAAGCCAAGGTTCTGGAAGTGGCCGTGGCCGAGAAGTGGGTGGGAGAATTGATATTTCACAGTCGGTCCGGAGGGAAAACCCTACCCGCCCTCATGGAGGAGGTGCGCTTGGCTCTCAGGACCGTAGAGGGAGGGGTGCTGAGGGCCAGAGGCCTGGGCTGTGGATTGTTGCTGTCCTGGGTGAGCAGCTCACTGTCCTTGTCCCTGGCATCATGTCCTCACAGTCTGTGCAGGTCAGCAGTGCCCTGTGCGCACCGCAGCCTGGCAGGCCTGGGCTCACGCTGCAGGCACTGCCCCCGGTGGCCTGCGGGACCCTCCCCTGGTGACAGGCAGGGTGGAGAGCTTCCCCTCCCTTTGTCCGGTCCTCCCTGCCCTGCCCTGCCCTCGGAGGGGTCTGTTTGCACCCCTGAGGGTTTGGAAAAGCGGCCGAGCTGAAGCTGTCCTGGGGGCACAGCCAGGCGCGTGTTAGGGAAGCTGGGGGCCTGGAAGGAAGGCACTGCCTTCTCCCCTCCAGTGTGGGTGCCCTGGCCTCTCCCCCAGAAAATCAGTGGCTCCACTAAGCTGGCGGGCTTGGCCGGGGCTGCGGCTGCGAGGCCTGGGCCCGCCGGTCTGTGCGCGGGTGGTTCCTCTGTCTCTTCTCTGCCGCTCTCGGAGGCCCTGGGACCGATGTGCTCTCCGGGAGCTGCTGGCCATGCAGGGACAGGGCCCTCCGGGGAGAGGGGCTCACTGTGGCCCAAATCCCTCTGTGGCTTGTAGACCTGAGAGGGAAGCCAGCTGGGAGGACCCCAGGTTCCTGTGGGGGTTTGAGAGCTGTCAGGAGCGGGTGGGCTCAGGACTGGGGTCAGGACTAGGGAATCAGGCCTGGGACGTCAGTGCCTGGCGTGGGGAGAGGAGCAGGAGAGGAAGGTGGTGGCCTTTAAGTGCCAGCCTCAGCGTTGTCCATGGTAACTGGGCGCCTGAGGGTCTTGGCAGCTGCCAGCCAGCAGCGCCCCGCACACCCCTGGCCTGTGGGGGCTGCGCTCCGGCCAGCCCCAGCTGCGGGGCAGGCGTCTGAGTGCTCGTTAGCGGCGCTCACTGCACCCAGATGCTGAGCCAGGACCCCGTGTTTATAGCAGCTGGAGGTGGCGGGTGCGAACAGGAGGAAACGAGCCCCGACCTTGCCTCTTCACCCGAGCTCTGGGGCGTGGCCCGGACTCAGCAGACTGGCTGTGCTCGGAGAGGCGGGGGACATGGGGGGGACGGGCTGGGGCTCCAGGGCGGAGGGCAGTGCAGGCAGCTGCTCGCCCTGGGAGGTGCTGCTTTACTTTGCACACGCTGTGCCCTGCCGTGTCTCGGTCCCCAGAGTGGCCGGCCCGAGGCTGGGCGCCCCGTTTTGTTTTCGTTGTTCTGCCGTGTGACACTGTTTTTCCCCGTGCCACGAGCATGCGCCCTTTCCCCCGCCCTCCCTGGCTCTCCATGAGCTCCGTGAACCCCTCTCGCTCTGGAGTTTCCCAGTCACTGGCCTGGAAGGAAGGCACCGCCTTCTCCCCTCCAGTGTGGGTGCCCTGGCCGGTGGGGGGGCCAGGCTGCCTCCGGGCCTCCAGCTTCGTCCTGGCCCTCCCTCCAGGGGCTCCTTCCGGCTCACCGGCTCCCCTGCTGCTTGCTGACTGCTGTTGGGCTCCATGCCAGCACTGAGCATGCCCAGAGAGCCGCGCCCGGGCTCCCAGCCCCCGGGTGCTGGGCTCCGTCCTGGGCCGCACCTCCGGGTGTGAGAGCTTTGTCACCAGCTCCTGCGGCCCCGGCCCTCGCCTGCTGAGATTTCTTGTTACGGGGGCTCCTCTGGGTGGACCTTGGCCCGCCTCGTCTCCTTCACCCTCCACGCGCTCTCATGTGAGCTCAGGCCAGAACAGAGGGTCAGCAGCAGGATCGGGGCCCCAGGGGATGTGGCCACCCCTTCGTCTCCATCTGTTGGGTCTCCAGCGGCCTGGAGGAGGGCGTCTGGGCATGCTCACTGTGGGCCGGGCAGAGCTGGGCGTGGAGGGCTGCTGGGACAGGGGTGTCTGGGCATGCTCACTGGGAGCAGGAGCTGGGCGTGGAGGGCGCTGCTGGGACAGGGGTCTGGGCATGCTCACTGGAGCCGGGCAGGGGCTGGGCGTGGAGGGCGCTGCTGTTTTCTCTCACTCATTTCCTAGGTCTTCTTACCTCCTCTCTGTGTGGCTCTGGTGACAGGGACGATCCGGAAGGCTCAGAACCTTCTGAAACAGTATTCCCAGCATGGTCTAGATGGGAAAAAGGGGGGCTCTAACCTCATTCCTCTGGAAGGTAATCACCCCTGTTCCTCTCCCATTCCCCCTCCTCCTCCTTCTCCTCCTCCTCCTCCTCCTCCTGCTCCTCCTCCTCCTCCCTCTCTTCCTCCGTCGTGTGTTCGCTCCGCGGCGGGCAGAGCCTCCAGCCCAGGAGGGCCTCGGAGGACCCCTGAGCGGGGACGGGCGGGCTGCCGTCCCTGTGCCGCTCACTCCGCTGGCGCAGGGACCGGGTTCGGGGCCTGGGCCCCTCCCTGTCCGGCTGTGGCAGCTCTGCCCTCCCCGGGGCTCCCCGCCCCCCCTCTCTGTCTGTCCTCGTCTCCTGTGTGAACTCAGCGAGTTCTTTGCCGGGGGCAGCCCTTTCACGCTGAGACCAGCGGTGGCAGGACCCAGCTGGCCCAGGCCCCCTGGTCACCCCCAACTTTTTAAGGGAGGGGGTGCTGCAAGGGGACCCTGGTCGACCTCATCCCCTTCTCACGTCAGGAAGGACAGCCCCCCCTGGAGGACCTGGCCCTCCTTCATAAGAACAAGCTGGGGACCAGAAGAAGGCTGTCCCCATCCTTCGCAGTGACATTTCTCTCACTGGGCCTCCCCCACGTCCGGCAAGATAACTCTGGGGCCGGGCATTGGCCGCCCCGTGGCCGCCGGCAGCCCCCCTGCTTTCTCTCGGCCTCCGGGCCGGGGGAAACCAGCTCCCGGGACGGACGCCACACGCCAGGCTTGAAACGGCTGTTCCCGGGTGGCCCTCGGCGGAGGAGGGGCTCAGCGCGCCCTCCGACGCCCCTGCCCCGACCCCCCTCTCGCGCCCCTCCCGGAGGTCAGGGCTGCTTCCCGGTCCCCGAGGGCCAGCCCCGGCCCCTGGATAAACGCTGCTTGTGTTTGTGCGGCCGACGTCTCGCTAGGTCACGAGCATGATTTCCGAGTTAAGCACCTGTCCGAGGCCCTGAACGACAAGCACGGGCCGCTGGCCGGTGAGTACCAGCCCGGCCCAGCCGCGGCCGCCGCCGCCGCCCTCCGCCGGCCGGAGGGCCCAGCAGCACGGGCGCACCTGTCGCACCTGTCGCTCTCCTCCATCTCTCTCTCCTTCGGGCGCGAGGTCTGTTGCCTCCCTCCGGCCGGGAGTGTGCGCCTGGCTCTCGGGGCCCGGGCCGAGGGGCGAAGTGGCCGCTCCTGGGACGGCAGGCAGAGCGGGGAGGTGGCGCCCTGGCAGGCAGGCAGCCCGGCCTCGGCCTCGGCGACAGCTCCCATCGCTCCCACTCCCGGGAGCCCGCCCCTGGGCGCGCAGGACTAGGTCCCCGCCCCGGCCTCCAGCGGTGGGGTCTCCTCCGGGGGCGGCTGACAGCCCGGGAGCCCTCGCTTTCAGGGGCTCACACTGTCTCTTAGCGGGAACCCCGGGCCAGCTGGCCGCAGAGGCCGGAGCCACAGCCTTCCTGCCGGTTCCAGAAGCCTCGCAGCCGCAGCGTTTTCTGAGCCGCTGTCTCCTTGTAGACGCGGCCACCCGCCCCCAGCTGCCCTCTCCCCATGCAATGGGACTCCTCAGTTCTGGGCCGTACCCTCTCCAGGGCGTCTGTTTAGGGATCCTCCTCTGCCCCTTCTGTCTGTCACCCCACCTCCCGGCCTGGCATTCTGGGCCACAGCCCCGCCCCTGGCAGAGCTCGGAGCGCCGCCAGGACAAACGCGGGGCCCGGCCACTTCCCCTTCAGCCCCGGGCTGCTGGCATCCTCACTCTCTGCCCGCACAGTGTCCCTCCTCCCCGGCTGGGCCAGCCTGGACTCCTGGCCAGGAGCTGGGGAGACCCTCGCCCCGCCGCAGGGAGAGGGCTGTCCCCCCAGCAGCGGCTCAGTGCCCGCTGTCCCGCAGGGCGAGACGACATGCTGGATGTGGAGACGGACGCCTACATTCACTGCGTCAGCGCCTTCGTCAAGCTGGCGCAGAGCGAGTACCAGCTGCTGGTGGAGGTCATCCCGGAGCACCACCACAAGAAGACCTTCGACTCCCTCATCCAGGTGCGCCCGCCGGCCGCCTCAGAGCTGTCCCTGTGCCGGGCGGGCTTGTTGCCTGTAGCCTCCAGTACAGCCACCTCCTTTCCTCCCCACCCCCCACCTCCGTCCTGGGGATCCGTCCTAGGCATCCGTCCTGGGGATCCGTCCTATGGATCCAGCCTGGGGATCCATCCTGGGGATCCGTCCTGGGCATCCATCCTGGGGATCCGTCCTATGGATCCAGCCTGGGCATCCATCCTGGGGATCCGGCCTAGGCATCTCCTGGGCATCCATCCTGGGATCCGTCCTGGGCATCCATCCTGGGATCCGGCCTGGGCATCCGGCCTGGGCATTTGGCCTGCGGATCCATCCTGGGATCCTTCCTGGAGATCCAGCCTGGGCATCTGGCCTGGGCATCCGGCCTGCGGATCCATCCTGGGATCCTTCCTGGGCATCCGTCCTGGGGATCCGTCCTGGCGGGATGTCTGGCGGGCACCTCCCATCAGAAGCACGCCAGGTCCCCTCCCCCCTCCCCTCCGGGTGCCCTCACTGCCCCTGGGGGCCTGCGCTCGCCTCTGCCCCTGAGCCGCGTCCTCCCCCTCAGGATGCGCTGGAGGGGCTGATGCTCGAGGGGGAGAACATCGTGTCCGCCGCCCGGAAGGCCATCGTCAGACACGACTTCTCGGCCGTGCTCGCCATCTTCCCCATCCTGCGGCACCTCAAGCAGACCAAGCCCGAGTTCGACCAGGTGCTCCAGGTGCGCGGCTGGCGAGGTGCCGGGGACGTGAGGAGGAGGGGTCCCTGGGGGAGGGGCAGGGGGCAGCTGGAAGGAAGGGGTGCACGCCGCTCTGCCCCCTCAGGGAACGGCCGCCAGCACCAAGAACAAGCTGCCCAGCCTGATCACCTCCATGGAGACGGTGGGCGCCAAGGCGCTGGAGGACTTCGCTGACAACATCAAGGTGCTCCCCCTCTTCCACCGCCGGGCCGGCCATTGCCTCCCTTGGGGGGGGGGTGGGCCTAGGCCTGAGGCTCCTGCCCCCGTTTTCTGGCAGGTGCATCTTGCTCCCCTTTGTGCCTTAAGGGGTGTCCTGGCACCTGTCCGCCAAGAGGTGGCGCCAGGAGCGGGCTGAGGGGCGTGGGGGGGTGGGGGGGCTTCTGGGAGCTGTTCCAGGGAGTGGCTGTCTCCACAGAACGACCCGGACAAGGAGTACAACATGCCCAAGGACGGCACCGTGCACGAGCTCACCAGCAACGTAGGTGCTGCCCGGGCCGGGGGTGGGGGGTGGGGGGATGAGGGGGGCCACCAGGACCTGGAAGCGCTTAGCACCCTCAGCAGACCCGGCCTCCCCGAAGCCCAAACCCAAAGTGAGATCAAAGGGTGCCGCCCCCGTCTTCACCCGGCGGACCCCTGGGCCCCAGGATGTGCTGGGGGGCGGGGGTGGGGGTGACTGACCTCTGGGTCCCGCCCTGACCTTCCTGGCTGTTCCCCGCACAGGCCATCCTCTTCCTGCAGCAGCTGCTGGACTTCCAGGAGACGGCGGGTGCCATGCTGGCCTCCCAAGGTACTTGGCACCTCGCGGCGGGGCCCCGCCTCCCTCTTGCCTGGAGATGCGGGGTGAGGCCGCCTCTGGTGAGGAGGTCGCCCCAGCCTGTGCGGTGGGGAGGAGCTGGCCGGGCCCTCGGGGCTGGGCTCAGAGGGCCGAGTGTCAGAGCGGGTTTGACGGCCTTTCCCCGACCTCTGCCCCCCTCCCTCTGAGAGCCCGCTGTGTTTGAAGATGCCCTCCTGCCCGCCCTCGTCCGCATTTCTCACCTTCTCTCCGCTCGCCTGTCCCCCTAATGAGGCTCACACCGTGGTCACGGAGGCTGGCATCTCGGGCCAGCCTGGTACCTTCCCGAGGTTGGCACAGGAGGGCACACGCGTCTCCAGCCGCTGCGTGCTCCCTGGTCCCGTGGGTCTGGCTTGGGTGGTCCTGCTGGCTGTCCTGGCTGTCGTGGGGAGCGGTCTGCTTGACGGTGACACGGCTGTTTCTAACCTGATTTTGCACTTTGCATCTTTCTCCCGTCTTTTCTCCCTCCTCCCCTGTCGCACTGCCTCTCACTCCGTAGTTCTCGGGGACACATACAATATTCCTTTAGACCCCCGAGGTAAGCGCAGGCCTCCGCGCCCCTTCCTCCCTCCTGAAGCCCCGGGAGTGAGGTTCCCTGGGGACAGAGGCCCCTGACAGACGCAGGTTCCAGGGGGGAGCGGGGGTCAGAGGGCACCTGGTCCCTTCAGGGCACTTCTGCTCTCGCAGCTCCTCGTGGCCACTTCCTGTCTCTGAGGTTGTCCAGGCAGCGCCCCGCTGCCCCCAGCTCGCTGGGACCCCCTCCAGCCTGGCCCAGCTCCCGCCTGCCCACCCTCGTCCCACCTTGCCCCTTGCTCTGTGTGGGCAGGTCCCCTTTGCAGGGCACCACGGAGGAGGTGGGACATGGGGCAGGTGGCGGCCCTGGAGTCCATTCTGACTCCCCTCCTGACTGGTGGGACAGGTGGGCCGTGATGCCACCCAGCAGGGGCCGGGGGTGGAGGTCCTGCCAGCCTTCCTGCTGATTGGGGGCCACCCTGGCACCACGGAGGGGCTGGCCCTGGGCTCCAGAGAGAGTCCGAGGAGTGCTCCCTGCAGCGGCGGGAGCCCTGCGCCCACAGACACCGGCTGGGCCCCAGCTCCCTCTGTCCCGCAGCCAGGGGAAGGAAGGCTCAGAGCCCCTGCCCCGGCCCTCAGCTGCCCCGGGGCTGCGGGGAGGCCAGAGAGGGGCCAGGCTGCCACCGGGCCACAGCCCGACTCCTCTCTCCCAGAGACCAGCTCCTCTGCCACCAGCTACAGCTCCGAGTTCAGCCGGCGCCTCCTGAGCACCTACATCTGTGAGTCTGCAGCAGCAGCCCCGCCCCATCCCTGCCTGGCCTCGCCTCCTTTGGGTGCTCCCTGCCTGGCCCCGCCTCCTTTACTGCTCCCTGCCTGGCCCCGCCTCCTTTGCTGCTCCCTGCCTAGCTCCGCCTCCTTTGGTGCTCCCTGCCTGGCCCCGCCTCCTTTGG
>JAAGEH010001194.1:0-10461 GCA_011751065.1 Lasiurus cinereus
GGGGGCGGGGCGGGCGCCGCTTTCGCCTACGCGGCACTGGCGGGCGGGCGGCGGCCCTGCGGCCGGGGCGGCGGGCGGGGCGGGGCGGGGCGCGCGGCGGGGACCACTCAGCTCGCCTGGCGGCGGCGGGGCCCGGGCCGGCGGCGGCGGCGGCGTCATTGAGCGCGCGGCGTCCCGGGTGAAGGAGGCCGAGAGCATGGCTGGGGCTGCCGCGGGGCTGCGCGCCCGCCGGCCCGGGCTCCCCTCTGAGCGGCCGCAGCTCCTGCGCCTCCCCGGGGGGCCGCCCCAGCGGCGCCTCTGAGCCCCGGGACCGACCCGCCCCGGGCCGCCGCCCCCGCTCCCACCGGCATCATGACTGTCCCCAAGGAGATGCCCGAGAAGTGGGCCCGGGCCGGGGCGCCCCCCTCCTGGAGCCGCAAGAAGACCTCTTGGGGGACAGGTAACGGGGGTGGGGGGCAGGCAGCGACCGGCGGGTCTCCCGGGCGCATCCTTGGCCCTCTCGCACCCTGACATTCGCTTGTCCTCAGGCTCCCCCAGCCTCGCGCGCACCTCTCCTTTCCCGACCCAGCGGCCCTGGCTGCGGAGGGTCCCGGCCCCCAGCTCTCCCTGGCAGGGTCCTTGGTGGCTTAGCAGAGGTCGCATCCCCTCCGGGGAAGTTTCTGGGAGAGGAGTGATGTCAGAGGGGGCGGGCTCTGGGGGCAGAGGATGCTGTGGTCTGAGGTTTTGTGCTGCAGTGTGCTCTGCAGGGGTCCCGGGAGGGGTGAGGGGGTGGAGGGGTGAAGAGAGGGGTGTGGAATTCTGCTCCGGCTCTAGGACGAGTGGAAGGCTTTATGTTTACTGGCCTAACCAGGATGCCCCCTTTTCCAGCCTGTGGTAAACGGGGGGGACCCTGGGAGATGGGCTGGAGGAGGAGGACCCTTCCTAAGACACCCCGTGTGCTGTCTGTCCCTGAACTCGGTGCCTGCAGCCCCAGATCCGCAGAGTTTCCGGATAGGTGTAGGTCACAGGTCACTCGGTGGCATTTGGGTTAAATAGCGGGGGCAGGTGTGCAGATGGCGCACATTTAGAGAGCCACTGTTTCCTCTCCCCCCGTCTGTCTCCGTCTGCATGACCCATATCCCTGAACCAACCCCCTCCGCACCCCCTTCTACTTGAAGATGAGCTTTAAAATAAGGTGATGTCATTGCGGGCCAGTCAGGAGCCACGGCTGGTGACATGTGACAAGCAGCGGCCCCTGGAGGGGGGGCTGCACGTGGGGCTGGGATCCTGCCGCAGAGCGGTTCCAGGGCACCGTGACCCTCGCTCTGGCCGCCTCCCCGCCTCCCGGGAGGAGAGGACGGCACCCTGCGGCGAGGTCTGCCCGCTTCCCTGGAGAAGGAGCTTTTGTCTCCAGTTGCCAGTCCTGTGGGATCCCAAGACCATGCCCGCCGCCGCCGCAGGCATTAATTAATGGGATGGGGAGAGGACCGCGTGCCCCCAGTGGGAGGCCTCGAGGGCAGCTGGTGAGGAAAGAAGGCGTCTTGTTTGGTGCATGTGATGCCTGCAAAGCCCGGCAATCAGGCCAGAGGGAGGAATTTAGTGACCCCTCAGCTGTGGCGCCAACTCCTTTTAAAACGATACTGTGGAAAGAGCCCAGGACCCTCAGTGTGAACCCCACAGCGTGGGCCGGGCCTCGGTTCGCTGCTCCTGACCGCAGTGTTGTTCCGTTGCAGAAGAAGAAAGGAGGGCACGGGCCAATGACCGAGAATACAATGAGAAATTCCAGTATGCGGTGAGTGGCTCCCACCGCCCCTTCAGACCCTCCTGCTGAGCGGGACCGGGGAGGGGTGCTCCCTGAACATCCTTGGTCGGGGCTGGCTGGCCAGTGCGTGGGGGAGGGGCAGGCAGCCTCCTCTCCACTCTCCATCTGCTACTGTGCTGCATGTTTCATGCCTTCACCTGTCAGTGATGAGGTTACCTCGATCCCCATGAGAGACTCCCTTCTCTCTTCCTTTCCCCTCCCCCACCTGGGGGTGGGTGCTGGCTTTGGGGGGACCGAGGTTTAAGGCAGGGTCGATGAAGAGGCACCCTCAGTCCGGTTCTGGGTTGGGGTTGGAGGTTGCCTCACTGTCTTCTCTCCCACTGCCATAGAGTAACTGCATCAAGACCTCCAAGTACAATATTCTCACCTTCCTGCCTGTCAACCTCTTTGAGCAGTTCCAGGAAGTTGCCAATACCTACTTCCTGTTCCTCCTCATTCTGCAGGTAAGTCACCCGTGGGAGACCCCTGGCAACTCACAAGGCCAAATGCAGTCCAGGGCGAGACAGGGCGAGACAGGGCGAGGGGAAAGGAAGGCGGAGGACGGGGCCTCAGAGGCATGCCTTCTCTTTCCTCTCTCCAGTTGATCCCCCAGATCTCGTCCCTGTCCTGGTTCACCACCATTGTGCCTTTGGTTCTTGTCCTCACCATCACAGCTGTGAAAGATGCCACTGATGACTATGTGAGTTGTCTTTGTTGCCATTCCCTTACCTGGTCCAGCTAGATTCATGCTGTTGTGGCCGAGAGGAGGGAGGGGGAGGCAGAGCGAGTAGATCTGTGAACAGGTGTATATGCACTGAGTGGCCAGATTATGATGCTCTCTGAATGCATCGTAATCTGGCCATTCAGTGTATATCCTACATAATAAAATGCTAATATGCAAATTGACCCCTCGACCAGGAGTTTGACCAGCAGGCTGGCCAACCACCCATGTCCCCTCCCCCTGGCCAGACCCCACCCATGCACAAATTCACACACACACACACACACACACACACAACACACACACACACTCTGAGTGAGTGACCAGATTATTATGCATTTAGGGATCATAATAATCTGGCCACTCAGTACATAGCTGGTACCTGGAGTGCTCTGCATGCCACTGATTCATCTAAATTGCTGGGAGCAGGAGAAGGTGTCTTACCTTTCTCAGTTTCCTCCTTTTCAGTTCCGCCACAAGAGTGATAACCAGGTGAATAACCGACAGTCTCAGGTGCTGATCAATGGAATGTGAGTGCCCGTCAGAGAGGGCAGGCCTGGGAGGCCAGGGGTTTCCTGGGAACTTCTCCAGCTACTGACAGCCTCCTCTCCGTCTTCTCGTTGCTCAGCCTCCAGCAGGAGCAGTGGATGAATGTCTGTGTTGGTGATATCATCAAGCTAGAAAATAACCAGTTTGTGGCGGTAAGGGACCAGGTGCCCCTCTAGGCCTACAGGGTGCTTCCTTGGAGGAAGGTTGAGCCGCTCCTGGTTTACTGCTGCCTCTTAAACACGTTGGAAGGAAACTCTCTTGAATGAGAAGCTCCTGTGTCACATTAGTATGGTGGGGGCTGGTCCCTTTCTGGCCATTCACAGGCTTGGGACGAAGCAAGCCAAGGATGCGCGGTGGAAGGAGGGATCATCGCAGGGTCCGTGGCGGGGGGAGGATCGGGTCTGCGGGATTCTCATTAGGTCCTCTCTCCAGGCGGACCTCCTCCTCCTCTCCAGCAGTGAGCCTCATGGGCTGTGTTACATAGAGACCGCAGAACTCGACGGGTGAGTTGCTCAGTGTCACACCTCTCCTGCCTCCGAAGGGGTAATAGGCTGGTTTTGGAAAGAGGTCCCCGGGTCTGAGGGATGTGCACCTTTAAGAGGACTGTGGGTGCTGGAACCGGTTTGGCTCAGTGGATAGAGCATCGGCTTACGGACTGAAAGGTCCCAGGTTCGATTCTGGTCAAGGGCATGTACCTTGGTTGCGGGCACCTCTCCAGTAGGGGGCATGCAGGAGGCAGCTGATCGATGTCTCTCGATGTTTCTAACTTTCTATCCCTCCCCCTTCCTCTCTGTAAAAATTCAATAAAATATATATTAAAAAAAAAAAAGAAGAAGAAGACTGTGGGTAAGCAGGACTGTGGGTGTCCTTCCAGGGAGACCAACATGAAAGTGCGCCAGGCGATCCCAGTCACCTGGGAGTTGGGAGACATCAGTAAGCTGGCCAAGTTTGATGGTGAGTCATTGGGGAGAAGTAGCTTTCAGGAAGAGGAGGTGGTTGGGTTTTGGGGTTTAAATTGTACTCTTTCCTTTTGGCTTCTTGTTGATTATGGACTCTTGTGGGGGTGGATGGTGTGGAGGTGTCAGGAATGCCAGGTGGCTACCACTTATGTTTATTCTTTTTTTTAATTTAATACATCTTTATTGTTCAGATTATTACAATTGTTCCTCTTTTTTCCCCCCATAGGTCCCCTACACCAGGTTCCCACCCCACCCTTTGTCCTTACCTCCCCCGCATTGTCCTCATCCATAGGTGTATGATTTTTTTGTCCAGTCTCTCCCTGCACCCCCCTCACCCCTTTCCCCACGAGCATTGGCAGTCTACTCCCTTTCTGTGCTCCTAATTCTATTATATTCACCATTTTTTCTGTTCAACAGATTTTCAGTTCATTTGATAGATATGTATTTGTTCATAATTTTTATCTTTACCTTTTTCTTCTTCTTCCTCTTCTTAAAGAATACCTTTCAGGATTTCATCTAATATTGGTTTGGTGGTGATGAACTCCTTTAGCTTTTTCTTATCTGTGAAGCTCTTTATCCGCCCTTCAATTCTGAATGATAGCTTTGTTGGGTAGAGTAATCTTGGTTGTAGGTTCTTGCTATTCATCACTTTAAATATTTCTTGCCACTCCCATCTGGCCTGCATAGTTTCTGTTGAGAAATCAGCTGACAATCATATGGGTGCTCCCTTGAAGATAATTGTTTTTCTCTTGCTGCTTTTAATATTCTCTCTTTGTCTTTTGCTCTTGGCATTTTAATTATGATGTGTCTTAGAATGGTCCTCTTTGGATTCCTTTTGTTTGGGGTTCTTTGCACTTCCTGGACTTGTAAGTCTATTTCTTTCACCAGGTGGGGAAATTTTCTGTCATTATTTCTTCAAATAGGTTTTCAGTATCTTGCTCTCTCTCTTCTTCTGGCACGCCCATAATACTGATGTTGGTACGCTTGAAGTTGTCCCAGTGGATCCTTACACTCTCTTCACATTTTTGGATTCTTTTTTTCTTTTTTCTTTTCCAGTTGAGTGTTTTCTGCTTCTTTATATTTCAAATCTTTAACTTGATTCTTGCGCTCCTCTAGTCTGCTGTTAGGTCTCTGTATAATATTTTTTATTTCAATCTGTATGTTTAATTTCTTTTTCATATCCTTGAGGGTCTTATAAAATTTATTGATCTTTTCTAGAAAATTCTTGAAAAACCTCATAACTGTGTTTTGAACTCTATATCCAGTGGTTTGTTTTCCTCCATTTCTTTCGTTTGTGATCTGTTTCTTTGTCTCCACATTTTCACTGTTTCCCTGAGTTGGTAGAGTGAGTAGCTAGGTGTCCTATATGGCCCCGTAGCTCCATCTCCCCAATTACCTGAGGTGGACACTCTTGGTGCACCCCTTTGTAGTTAAGTCTTGATTGTTGTTGGTATCACTGGGGGGAATTCACCTCCAGGCCAATTGGCTGTGAGGATTAGCTGTGTCTATGCAGGGAGAAATTCTATGCTAGAGACAGCCTTATGAGACAAGACTTGAAAAATTTTAAAAGCCTCTGTGCTCGGGTTGGATGGGGCGGAGCCTCAGAGCTGAGCAGACACCTTTGGTTTCTGTCAGCCCTGCCCTATGAGACTCCTGTGTCTCAGTGTCCCTTGTTAATCTCTACAGTCCTCTCTGTGTGCACTTGCCTCCAGACCTCTGCCTTTCGTGGCTCCCCTGAGTTTCCATGCACTCCAAGGACCCGTATGAGCCTAGATACCCAGGGTCTCTCCTGAAACTGGGGTTCAGAGTAGTTGGAACTGGAGTTCAGTGCAGTCGGGAGTTTCCGTCTCTCTCCTACTAGAGGAAGCCAGCTAGGCACTCTATCTCCCGTCCTCTCCACATGCGTGTCTCTGTACCTCAGCTTTTTGCAGCTCCTCTGAATCTCTGTGAGCCCCTCTCTTTCCTTCTAGTTGTAGAATTTCCACTCAGCCAGCTTTCCTGTGGTTCTGGATGATGTTCGTTCTGTCTTTTATCTGTAGTTTTGAAATTGTGCGAGGTAGCAGTTTAGGTGCTCCCCTATGCTGCCATTTTGGTTTCCTCCTTATGTTTATTTTTTAAATGAATATGAATATATATATATATATATATATATATATATATATATATATTTATTTAATTGATTTCAGAGAGGAAAAGAGAGAAATATCAAAGATGAGAGAGAATCATTAATCGGCTGCCTCCTGAACGAATCCTTCCTACTGGGGATCAAACCATGACCTCCTCTTCCTAGGTTGATGCTCAACCACTGAGCCACACCAGTCGGGCACTACCACTTATTTTTTCATTAATGGTCATTTCAAGAGATCTGTATGGGTGATAACTTCCTCCTGGCTGTACATATTGGTAGAATTTCAGCCTATTCTTACTTTTTATTCTTAATCAGTTCAGATTGTATGTTCCTTTAACAAGACAAACTGTGCAGCAAGCACAGGAAAAAGCTCTCCTGACCTCCAGTTCTACCTTCTCACACAGTCAGGTTAACTGGCACTTGAATGTGTTTCATTCGTACTTTTTTTCGGTTTATGCAAGCATAAATCCGTGGGATCATACTGTACCCAAATCCCTGCAACCTGCCTCTACCTATTCATTTCATCATCATCTTATCACATCAACTATAAAAAGAAATTTACTTCATTTTTTAATAGCTGCCTCTTGTTTCATAGGATTGATATAGTATCATAATTTACTCAACTATTTATTCACTGACCATTCAGTTGTGTATAATATTTTTTATTTCAATCAGTGTATGTTTAATTTCTTTTTCATATCCTTAAGGGTCTCGCAAAATTTATCGATGTTTTCTAGAAAATTCTTGAAAAATCTTGTAACCGTGGTTTTGAACTCTATACCCTGTCATTTGTTTTGAACTCTATATCTAGTCTTTCTATTCAAATAATGCTTGAATAAAAAGTGTGACCTGTGCTATTATTTCTGTAGAACAGAGTCCACAAAGTGGGATGGCTGGGTGCAAGGATGTGTGTATTCTTTAAAAAAAAAAAAAAATCCATCGTAACTTTTATCATTGTTCTTCTGTATGTAATGCATATGTTTCTTTTTTTTTATTGTTTAAAGTATGACATATAGTAGTACAGATATCTCCGTTTTCTTCCCCCATTGACCTTCCCCCAGCCTCCCCTACCCCCTGTCACCTGTCCTCATCCCACCCCTCCAGTGTCTTGTGTCCATTGGTTGTGCTGATATGCATGCATACAAGTCCTTTGGTTGATCTCTTCTCCCTCCCCTGCCCCCCCACACCCCTGCCTTCCCGCTGTAATTTGACAGTCTGTTCGGTGCTGTGGGGTGTGTGGACTCTTACTGTTAGTTCCTGCGGCCCCATGCCTTTCCCGTTTGCTCACAGCGGCAGAGCCGTGTGGGCATGGGCCCCTGCCCTAACACCCTCTCCCTCCGCTGCTCTCTCTGTTGTGTGGTCTCACGGTCAAGCCACAGCGGTGCTCTTGTGTCCCCTCCAGGCGAGGTGATCTGCGAACCTCCCAACAACAAGCTGGACAAATTCAGCGGGACGCTCTACTGGAAGGAGAGCAAGCTCCCCCTGAGCAACCAGAACATGCTGCTTCGGGGCTGCGTGCTGCGGAACACCGAGTGGTGCTTCGGGCTGGTCATCTTTGCAGGTGAGTCTCCCAGGACCCGGAGAAAAGGGCCGACACCGGTGGGCTCAGGGGATAGAGCGTTGGCCTGCGGACTGAAAGGTCCAGGGCACGTACCTTGGTGGTGGGCACATCCCCACTGGGGGTTGTGCAGAAGGCGGCTGATCGATGTTTCTGACTCTCTCTCTCTCCCTTCCTCTGTGTAAAAAAAAAATCAATAAAATATTAAAAAAGAAAAAAGGGTAAGAGTTGCTTCCTCAGTCCTCCCTCAGCGGGGTGGGAGGAAGCCGAGCGGGCTGGTCCCAGGGATAAGGTAGAAACCCTGCAGCCTTGGCCATCCAGCCCGTGTCTCTCTTCCCCTCTGAGGTCCTGCCGTCTGCGGTCGGGGCAGGAGCCCAGGGCAGCTTCCTGATTTGGCTTTGCTCGCCCTTCCTCTTCCCTTTGCAGGTCCCGATACTAAGCTGATGCAGAACAGTGGCAGGACGAAATTCAAGAGAACAAGTATCGATCGCCTCATGAATACCCTGGTGCTTTGGGTAAGGCTTCCCACACGTGGCTCCCGGCCGCGCCCGCCTGCTTCTCCCTTTGCTCCCATCTCTCCTCCCGGCTCGGGAGCCAACCTTCAGGTTTTGGCTTGAAAGCCACTGGCGGGTCAGCCACTCAAAGGCAGGGTTTATTCCAGGTTCCTTTCAGGCTTGGCAGATATTATTTCAAGAGCGTGTGTGAATCAACAACTTAAAGCTAAAACAAGTCTTCCTTTCTCTGGATTCCAGTTACGATGACGACTTAGCGTAGCATGTGACCCTCTGTTTGCTTTTGCCTGGGACAAGGAGGCCTTCATGGGGATGGAGAAGGGATTAAAAGGAAAATTTCCACGTGGGGGGATGGAGAAGGGGGTCTTAATGGGGTGTTTTCCCCCTGCCTTCTGAGAGGGAAGGATCCCCAAGGAGAAGTTTCTGTTTCAGTTTTTGGCAATTCCCGAATCCTTCTCTTGTTTGGCTAGCAATTTGAGCTTCCTCGTCAGGTTCTTCTCCCCTTCTGTCTTCCCTTCATGCGCCCCCATCGCCTGCTGCCTGCCCTCCCTCCCCCACCCCATGCCTGCTTGCAAAGGCTGCGGGCCCCGCCGGCCTCTGGTGAGACAGTCTCCCTCCTGGTCTTCAAGGTCTTGTAGAAACCCAGGCTGAGAGAGTGGGTCTGTCATGCAGAAGCTCGCATCGCCCCCTGGTGGCTCTTGTGTACCAGGATGATTCCTGTTTTGCTCCAAAGCATCAAGAGTGAAGGCAGCCCTGGCCGATTTGGCTCAGCGGGCTGAAGGGTCCCAGGTTCAGTTCCGGTCAAGGGCATGTACCTTGGTTGTGGGCACATCCCAATGGGGGGCGTGCAGGAGGTGGCTGTTCGATGTTTCTCTCTCATAGATGTTTCTAACTCTCTATCCCTCTCCCTTCCTCTCTGTAAAAAATCAACAAAATATATTTTTAAAAATAAATGGGGGATGCCCGACTGGCATGGCTCAGTGGTTGAGCATCGTCCTATGAATCAGAGGTCACGGTTCCATTCCCAGTCAGGGCACGTGCCTGGATTGCAGGCTCGGATCCCCAGTGTGGGACGTGCAGGAAGCAGCCAATCAATGATTCTCTCAAATCATTAATGTTTCTGTTTCTCTGACTCTCTCTTCTTCTCTGAAATCAATAAAAACATATCTCAAAAATGCGGGGCGGTGGAGGGGGGGCAATCTGTATAAGATAATGAACATGACAAAAGTTTGGCATTGTTGTTGGCTTATGGAGGCTTAGCTCCAGTAAACGGGTGATTTCCAGTAAGTTTCTTTCGGATTTTGAAAGCTGCTTTCCTCCCCTTTTATTATCTTTTCTGTCTTCTCCTTTTTTTAAATTTAAATTTAAATTTTTTTTAAATATATTTTTTTATTTTTTAACAGAGAGGAAGGGAGAGGAATAGAGAGTTAGACATCGATCAGCCGCCTCCTGCACGCCCCCTACTGGGATGTGCCCGCAACCAAGGCACATGCCCTTGACTGGAATCGAACCTGGGACCTACCTTTCAGTCCGCAGGCTGATGCTCTATCCACAGAGCCAAACCAGTTTTGGCTCTTTTTTTTTTTTTTTTTTTTAATAAAAGCCTGTTGAAAATTTTCTAAGAGTTTATTTGAGCAACATTGAGGACATATCAGGAAGCAAGATCTCAAGTGCTTCCCACTTTTATCATCTTTGAGGTCTCGTAAGGGTTCTAGGATGTCAGAGGGGGAGGATGGGAAAATGTTCAGAGAGAAGGCCATATGCGGTCGGTGGCAGACTAGAACCTGTTGCCACTTCTGGGTGATTCCCACTGGCGGGTGCCACCATTTTAAAGTTGCCTGGCTCTGGCCGGCCGGTTTAGCTCAGTGGATAGAGTGTTGGCCTGCGACGGAAGGGTCCCGGGTTTGATCCCGGTCAAGGGCATGTACCTCGGTTGCAGGCTCTTCCCTGGCCCAGGCCCTGCTCTGGGCGCATGCAGGAGGCAACCGATCGATTGTGTTTCCCTCACGTCGATGTTTCTCTCTGTCTTGCCCTCTCTCTCCCACTCTCCCTCAAAGTCCCGTGGGACAATATTCTCGGGTGGGGATGAACCAAAGAAAAAGGTGCCTGAGCTTTTGCAGAATCAGGTGTGAGCGAGGACCTTCAGGGACGACCTGGTTCTGGAGGGCCTCCTCAATGGCAGCCTCACCTCTGCTTCTCCTCCCTACCCCACTCCCACCCCCACAGATTTTTGGATTCCTGGTCTGCATGGGGG
>JAAGEH010001195.1:0-11560 GCA_011751065.1 Lasiurus cinereus
CCCAGAGGCCTCTCCTAGCGCCACTCAGTGTTTTAGGGGGCTGAGTCTCCCCTGAATGCCCTCACAGTCTGTGAGCACCCATACATAGGGACGTGTCTGTTTTTCTCAGGGAGCAGTTTTCCAATTCTTGCCCCACTCATGGGTTCTAACAACTGGGCATGGGCCAGTAGCTCCTGCTAATCCATCACATGTCATTTCCCCACATGGAAAATCATGCACCTACTGCCAGGGGACACGGCTCTGGTCAAAGTCTGGCAGCGGGAAGGGCATGGTCACTGACTCCTTCTCCTGGCTGCCCCTCTCTGCCTGTCCCCAGTCCTGCACTTGGTGCTCTCTGCATATTCACTCTTCACAACAGCCCCCAGAGGGACAGTCCCTTCCTACACAGGAAGAGCTTGACTTGGGTCAATTAAGGAATGAGCCCCAGGTCACAAAACCAGTCAGGGGTGAAGATGGGCTTGAACTCAGGCTGGAGAGCTCCAGACCTGTCTCTCCACTGCCCTCAGCATCCTGAACCCCATCTTTAAGGAGCCTGCGTGGGTAAGGAGCCCCGGCCACTATCAGCAATGTGAGCCAGAGCACAAGGCGGGGCTTCAAGCAGAAAGAAGGCCCAACTCTCGAATTTTGGCCACTGCCCCCAGCATTCTGATCTAGTGTTCCAGCCGGTCTACTCACCAGTCCTCGCCAGTATCACCATCTTCCCAGGCCCTGATCTCCCAAAGCACAGCCTGCACCTTCATCCTTATAACCAACTGCTACACAGTCTTCAAAACCCAGCCGGAATAGCCCCCTCTGAGAAGGACTTCAACTCCACTCTGTCCCACCCACTGAGTCAGATGCTAGGGCACCCAGAATGCCTACTAAGAGGGAACCCAGAGCTGGCCTGTCCTCCAACCCAGGCTAGTTCTGCAGGGCAGGACTATGTATTTCTGTTCTCATGGGGCTCCCAGAAGTGTTCAAAGACACTTGTCAGCTGAATCACACCATGAGGGGGAATCAGAGGTGCCTGGAGACAGGCCAGGATGAACAAGTGTCCAGACACAGAGTATAGTGTGGAATGAGATGATTTATATCTACTATTCCCATGTGCCCCAGGTATTAGGCAGCAGAAACATCTAAACCTACATTGCACAGCCCCCACTACCACAGAAGTGAGAGACCAGACCCCAAGAAGCTGTGCCCAAACCTGAAGTGGCAAAGGCTGGGCCTGGAGCAGGCAGAGAGTGTGAGACTACCAGACCTGAGGCCGATCTTAAACCCAGCTCCTGCCTGCCTTGCTACCACCTGCCCTGCCCCTCCCTGTATGACCAGATCTATGGACAAAACTCCCCAGGATAAGCTCATTAGAAATGTGTCCCTATTGATGCCACACAGTGCCAGGGCATGAGGGGCTCAGAGACACCAGGACCACCATTCCTGTGCTGGACGGGACAAGGCTTGCCCCACACCCAGCAAGTGGAGTGAGAGCTGGGACTGTGCCTGCTGAGCCTCTGCCTCTCGGAGCAAGCCCTGCCCAGGAAGCTAAGTGCAGTCCCTCTTGGAGGGGCAGAGACAGGCCTTGCTCAGGACGCTCACGGCACCCGCACATCTGCGCTATGGTGTTGGAAATTTCATCCAAGGACAAAGCATGGGACTAGAGGGACCTTCCAGGTACTCTCTCCACCTTGGGCCTCGCAACAGAGGTGGGATGAGTTTTTGAAGTGAGAAGTCAAGGACCACTTGGTACACCCCCACTTCCCACTGTGCCTAGGGGCGCCAAGGTCTCTCTCCTCGGGTTCTGGTTTTAACCCTTAAGCAAACAAGACTAGGAGCCACACAGACGCTGCCAGAAGTGTAAAAACAAAACAAGGAAATTTGTGCTCCATGTATTTCTTCCCAAAATTAACCTTATCCCCATCCTGAATGCCTTTCCTCCCATGTGGCACTGCCACCCTCTCCCTTTTATGTGTCTTTCAGTGGTGACACTCGATGGGCTCTTGGGGAGGGCATCTGGGCTATCTGTGGCTCCCCCTGTACCCATAGGAGGGCCCCCCACATGGTGGGTGTCCCCATGACAGTCGTGCTTGGCTCTCTGCTCCGCTGCCCATCACACCGAATACTATCACCATTCTGAAAGAGAAAACCTCTGATTTTCCCCCTCATGTCCTCCCACCCCATCCTTCTCCCCAGGCTGCAAGTCTTTTCATGATGAGAGATGGGTTTTACTTGACTTGTGGGGTCACTTCCAACTTCCTGTGTATGCCAGCCCCAGGCATGCAGTTGGACAGGACCCTGCCCTGCCCTCAGGGGCTCCAGCTGCATGCAGGAAACCTGGCCAAGCAGGGCTGAGAGAGGCCTGCACACAGCCTGCAGGGCTGTTGGAACCACTGCCATGTAAGACTGTGGGCGTGAGGACTGTCCTCATTGCTCCTTGGGCCCTTGCACACGGGCCTGGGAGAACAGTGTGACTCATCCTCTAGGTGGCCTGGCCTCCATGGACCACGCTGTTTCTCTTGTTATTTATTTACTAATGCCAAGTTTAAGGCAATACTAGTTTCATAGCAAAATTTTTAATCCATATGAAAACTGTTGTTGCTGTTATCCCGAGGCACACAGCTTGAGAACATGGAAAAGGGGTTCCCATGAGGAACCCTGCAAAAGCCCAGAAGCTCCTGAGTACAGGGAGTGAGTCTTGCTTTGTGCTGGATCCCCTGCTCCTGTTGGAGGGCTCGGCGCCACACAGGCCTTCAGTCACCACATCTGTATGACTGAGCAAGGCTGTTTGGACAGGCCCAGAAAAGACACAGAGACAAAGGCTGAGCCCTGAAACCCACCTCCACCCACGGGGCAGACTGTCGGCTGAGATGTGGGGGTGCCTTAGGTCACCAGTGTGCAAGAGGCTGCAGAGGCGGCAGCCTGGGGGAGCTTGCACATGACCTTCTGCAATGCTCCCACCCGTGGCATTTCCAGTGAGTGAGGGTGCCCGTGCCCCACACCTGTCTGTGCTGCAGATGGATGCCTTTCATCACCAGCAGTGCCACGGGACTATTTCCAGGACAAAGCTGAGAGCTGGCCTCCCACCCCTGCCTGGGCCAGGCTGCTTTGGCACAGCACCCAGGGTGCCTTCTCCCCAGCAGGGAGGGGAGCGAGCCATCAACATTCTTGGGGAACAGCCACACCCTGAATCTAGGCCATCCCCACCGCCACCACCTGGCCCAGGGACCCTGGGGCCTGTCTGCAGCAGGAGAGCATGTTGAGATCTCTGGCCAAACCTCCTGCCCTCAGCGCACCTGCCTACCAGCAGCTTGGTAGGGAGAGGGGCAGCCTATGCTGATAGACCTGTGTTCCCCTCACAAGCTTCCTGCTGGCAATGGGATGATTTCTTACATCCAGCAGGCCCCGCAGTGTGCGCTGACATCCGATTTCACCCAGCTCCCTCAGACTGCCTCTAAATCCCGGGCTCAGCAGAAGAGGCAATGTTCCCAAATCCTCAAGGAGAGGGTTTGGAAACCACTGCTGATGTGAAGCAGTCAGCTGTGTGCTCAGAGCCTCAGTAACCCTGCCTGGGTCTTGGTTCTGTCCCCCCTTAGCCCTAACACCCTCCACTGAACGGATCCATAACCTCAGGATCTGAGTAGCCACAACACGGAAAGCTTAATATGGTACTTGCCCAAATACCAGGTATTTTACCTCTTTCACTGTATAAACCTCATGAACTAGAACAGTTATCTCTGTTTTATAGATGAGGAAATAGTCAAGGCAAGATTTACCCACAGAAACTACAAAGAGTCTTTAAGAAAAAAAGGGTTAGTGACTAAAAAGTCATCACTGTGGCATGAAGGAAGAAAAGGAAAAGCCCTAAAAGAATGAGGGCCCTTCAACCACATTCCCAACCCTATTCTTTCCACTACCAGAGGGAGCTCAGGGGTCACACAGATGGGCTGCAGTGCAAGAAGAGGGCCAGCTGGGAGGCATCACGGCTCCTCTCCCTCCTCCAGGACCACCTGCCCTGGCTGAGCTCACCTTCATGTGGGCTGCATAGAAGTCTACATCTCTCTGCTTCTGTCTGAGGCCCATCGCCTCCATCTCCAGCCTCTCCACATGGGTCACCTTCTCCCTCAGGGAGTCCAGCTCAGAGAGGGCGGCACAAGCAGACTGGGCGCTGGCCACCAGCTCCATGTTCTGGGAGATAGAAAAAGGCAGGGGACCTGGCTCAGGGCAACCTCGGGGCTGGGGAAGGCCCACGTCCCAGCTGGCCCAGGGGCAGCCAAGCTGGTCCTTGTGCAGGCCCCTGAGTGGGGGCCCCACATGCTGTCCCTGAAGCATGTCGCCCACAGCAGCTCCCAGGACAACTGGCTCTCAGGCAGCGCTGCTTTGAGCGGGAAGGAGAGAGGCCCCAGGTCACATTCTTGGACCTGGGGCCACGGTGATGGGAGCGCCCTAGCCCCCCAGCCACCCCACAGGACAGGCTTCCTGCTCACATTGTGCTGGGCCTCCTGCAGCTCCAGCAGCAGCCTCTCTACCTCATGCCGGGTGTCCGCCAGCTGCCCCATCTTCTCCTCCCTGGGGGTGATGGGAGGACGTGGTGAGGGCTTCCTTGGGAGCACCTGGAAAGCTCATCACCTGGGAGACCCGAGAGGGGAAGGAGCCGGGACCTGGCTTCTGGGAGTGAAGAGGGCATCTGCATGCAGGGCTGCAAAAAAAAAAACAACGCTCCCAACTCCAAGGTGAGCTTTACGTTTTCAATGCCTGCTCTCAGACCACACCACAGACCTGAGCTTTCCTCTGAGGGTTCGGGACAAGAAGGAGCCCCCCGGGGCTACTGGGCCCTCCACAGCCAGGCAGGCAGCGAGGCCCCATGGCGGGGAGGTGAAGGCAGGCAGCTCCCGAGATACCGGGCATGGTGTCATCACCAGCTGCAGGAAAGGGGGAGCAGGCCCACCAGACAGGACAGGAGAGTCACATCCTCCCTCCAGCCAAGAGCACCCACACTGGACCCGAGAGTGAGCAGCAGGCTGCTGCCATGAGCTGCTGTCTCTGCACTGGCAGGAGCCCAAAAGGCCCCGAAGAACCCTGCTGTGCAGGCCCAGGGAGCTGAGGGGAGGGGGCGGGCTACCCAACAGGGACCCAACTCAAAGCAGAGCCCAGTCATTCCAGGGCACTTGTGAGAGCACCCAGTTTGCTGCACTGCATGGCAGTGAACCACAGGTGCTAGCAGGTGTGGTGACATAGGAGACAAGGGCAGAAAGAATGGGGTCACCAAAAATGGTTTGGCTTAGTGGGTGGAGCATCAGCCTGCGGACTGAAAGGTCCCAGGTTCAATTCCGGTCAAGGGCATGTACCTTGGTTGCGGGCACATCCCCGGTAGAAGGTGTGCAGGAGGCAGCTGATCAATGTTTCTCTCTCATCGATGTTTAACTCTCTATCCCTCTCCCTTTCTCTCTGTAAAAAATCAATAAAATATATTAAACAAACAAACAAAAAGAACAGGGTCACTGGGGGACTCACAGCTCCTGCCTGACACAGCCTGGCCTTGGTGTTCGCCAGTTCCAAGGCTAGGTGCTGCTTGTCCTCGCTGGGGCGGCTGCTGGTGTCCTGCTCCAGGGTCAGGGTCACGATCAGCTACAGAGGGCAAATAGAGGGGTCTCACCAGCGTGCTCCTGTGCCTGGCACAGTGCCCGCACTACAACTTGCTGAAGGATGACCAAGACGGAAGAAAGTAAAGGAGAAGATGCCAGCTGAGACTGCAACGCCAGGAGGGAGGCAGGAGTAAGGTGAGGGAGATTTTTAAAACTCGAGGATACATTTAGTGAGACAAAGGGCCAAGGGAATGGAGCAGGGCCCCCAAGCTCAACTTCTGTCCTCACGCAGGTGTCTGGGAGGGGGCTGGGTCCTGCAGGGAAAGTACCCTCACCCTGCCTCCACAGAAAATGGACCAGGAGGACAGATCCTGTAAGTGCTTGAGAGGAAGTTAGGATGAGGAGCAGGCCCATAACTAGGGTCCCGGGCCCAAACCCCTCCCCACCTATTCCCCGGCAGCTGGGCCACCAGTAACCACACCTCCCTGCAAGTGTCTCGCTCATCTATGAGCCTCCTGAGGTGAAATACCATGTTCCTTGAGAGGGACTGCAGCTTTTCCAGGGCCATGTCTGGGACCTCCAACCACTGCAGGTCAAACAGGCTCTCCTGGCGGTGGGTCACCTGGGGGCATACCGGGGCATGGTGCTGCGGAGGCCGAGCAGCTGTGGAGTCCCCAAGAGCACCCACCTCACAAGGCCACACCCCTGAAACCTAGGCCACCTCTCTTACAGCTGATCCCCCTCACTGACATTATTAACCCTCAGACACTAAGTTTCTGTGGGGGGGGGGTGGGTACCCAGCAAGAGCAGCCAGTGAGCTCTTTACTCACAAACCACTGCTGCTGTCACAGTAGTTCAAGGAGGACACTGATTTCACACCAGACAGCACTCCTCACAGTGTGGGAGCTCTCTAACTGTCCCCAGGGATTTCAGTCGTGCACCATCCATGTATCACACTAAGAAGGTGAGCCTTGGGAGTGGAGAGTGAGGAGGAATAGCATCTCATTTTTTAAAATAGAATCTAATGCGAAGATGGCAACATATTAGAATGCTCTTGTCAGAATGTTGGGTCCATGAAAGATTTATGTTACTTTTTGAGGAAACATTCATAACCTGAAATACTTTTCAGGTGATCCTGTATCTCCTCTCCAGAGGCCACAGGCTCACCTGGTTTCCCCTTTCCGCCAAGTGTGAGCTCAGGCCCCAGCCTCATTTTCCTCACTGGGCAGCCTTTCCTCCAACTGCCGACATCACCTTTTTCAACCCAGGGACAGGCCCATGACGGGAATCAAGCCTGTGACCCTTTAGTCGGCAGTCCAACACTCTAACCACTGAGCCAAAGCAGCTAGGGCCTGACTTCATCTCCTCAACCTGAGCCCCAGACCAGCCTGAGGAGGCAGAAGGTCTGTTTCCAGTCAGTGTCTTCGCAGTGGGGAAAGGTGAGTGTTAGTGCACTCAGGCCTCAAGAGGGGAAACAAATGGCAATTCCCTGAGTGAGGTGCACCAACAAAAGTTCTTACATTTCCCAGAGGGGTAAATGGAGGGCACCTAAAAACCCTGCTCAGCTGGTTTCACTCAGTGGTTAGAGCACCAGCCTGGGGAACTAAGGGTCTTGGGCTTAATTCCTGGTCAAGGGCACATACCTCCACTAATGGTTTGATCCTGGCCCTGTGTAGGAGGCAACCAGTGGATGTTGCTCCCTGACCTCAATATCTTTCTCTCCCTTCTCTCTCCCCTCTTCTTGCTTGCTTCCCACTCTTTCTAAAAAGCAATGAAAAATATCCTTGGGTGAGGATTTAAAAAAAACACCAAAAACACAAAACCCATAACAAGAAAATGGGGTCTTTCAGTCCCTCAATTGACATCCACTTCTCACCTTTCCCACCTCATAAAGGAAAGTTGGGATTCAGTGGGTCTCATAAAATTCAGAGAAATCTCAGCCTGTGGTACCAGAAAGGCAGGGATGTGGGGCTCTGAGGCTGGGCTCTAGGCCTGCTCCACCCACCCAGTGCTTGAGGAAGGCCTCTGATGTCTGGAGGGGATCCTGGGACAAAACCCAGCCACACAGCAGTCACATGAGCAGCTTTTTTAAAAAAATGTTATATTTTATTTCTTTAAAATATTTTTTTATTGATTCCAGAGAGGAAGGGAGAAGGTGAGAAATGGAAACCTTGATGAGAGAGAAACACTGATTGGCTGCCTCCTACACTCCCTACTGGGGATCAAGCCAACAACCCAGCATGTGCACTGATCAGGAATTGAACCATGACCTCTTGATTCATGGGTGGACACTCAACCTATGAGCCACATTGGCTGGGCCACAGGAGCAGCTTTAATTAAAGGCTTGTGTTGCTCCTCTGACTTGATGGGTCTTTTGTGGGGCCTGGCACCTGAATGTATGAGAAGCACCCAATAATTCTGAAGCCCCGTCCCCAGGGCCAGCCCTGAATGTGAGAATCACTCAGGCTGCCTTGCATCCTGCCCCTTTTTATTTTACATATTCTGCTGTCTGAGCAGGGAAGACAATGAGTAGCAAAAACCTAGTCCCCAGATACATACATGTTCAAAACACAAGGACACACAAGGAAAATTAAAGGCAGAATGGCCCTGATCAGTTTGGTTCAGTGGATAGAGCGTCAGCCTGGGGAACGAAGGGCCCGAGGTTCGATTCTGGTCAAGGGCATGTAACTAGGTTGCTGGCTCCTCCCTGGCCAGGCCCTGGTCAGGAAGTGCACAGGAGGCAACCAATCCATTTGTTTCTCTCACATTGATATTTCTCTTAGTCTTTCCCCTCTTCCTCTCTCTCTAAAAATCAATGGGAAAATACCCTTAGGTAAGGATTTAACAAAAGCAGAATGGTCCTCAGGCAAACAGGTGGCCGCTCACTCTCAGGAATGGCTGAGCCTATTTAGGACAATGCTGACTTCCCCTGACTGCCACCAGTGGCTTCTCTCTCCTGCTCCATCGTGCCTGGGGCTGAGTGCCCATCAGCCTAGCCTGTCCCTGGTGCTGGCTTGGGGCACTGTGTTCAGCGGCCTCTGCCAGCCCCACATCTGCTCCCAGGTGCTCCTGCTCATGTCTTTTTCATGCCTTTATCTCATCTGTCCAATCAGACTAAAGGCTGAGCCACATCTCCTAAGGTAACTAAATTATACAAGGCTTCTTCTGGAGGGATGGATGTCAGGGAAATACACTTTCAGGTCAGTGGCTGCTCCACAGGCCCGGTTTCCAGGGAAACCACTTCTCTGATGTGACCACCTCTGCCAAGGTCCATGGCAGAGAGCTGCCCTCAGTGCAGAGGCCTCCTGACCCAGCCCAGGGCCAAGTCTACAGCAACAGCCCTTCTGGGACTTGGCAGCCGGTATCTCTGCCAGGTTACTGACAGAAATGGAGACCCTTTTCCTGGGAAGATCAGCCATGGGAAGCAGAGTCACATGGGCCAGGACACATTTTCAGGGCAAATCAAATTCTGAGCCCAAACCCCTTGACAGTCCTTAAAACCAGCCTCGCTCCATATTAGGCAAGAACAGGAGGCAAATGGAGACTTGAGATGTCTTAAAATTATTTTACATTTTTACCCCCATTTTGTTTTAGCTTGCTGATGACTACCTTTTTGAAAAGGTGTGTGAAACCTAAAATTAGGAAAATCACATCTATAATCTATAATAATAAAAGGGTAATATGCTAATTAGATTGTACATCCTTCTGGATGAAGCCAGGGCTGGAGGGAAGCTGCCCAGGTCCCGGGTGCCAGATGGAAGCAAGGTGCCAGCACCAAGTGGAAGGAAGGCCTTACTCTTGCACGAATTTTCATGCATTGGGCCTCTAGTATGTTCATATTCATTCAAAAAAGGAGTTCATTATAAATACTGGTACTGTTTGATTTTTCAAAGCAATGAAGGAAAGAAGGGATTACAGAAGATCAGGCAACCCCAGACTATTTCTTCTGCTGTTTCCTCGAAGACATAAAATAATATTGGGTTCTTCTGAGCCTACTAACCAAGGTGAGAGTTCAGAAGGAAGAAGCCAAGTTCAAAGAATCATAAACCACACTTCCTTGAGGTGCTCTTAAATGGAAACCTTGGTGGTCGCTGGCCATCATGAGATGTGGAATATCGGGTCCAGGCCCATCCTCTTCTTGACAGATAAGAACTCAGAGGCCCAGAGAAAGAATGCACCTGAGGGGAGGAGCTCGGAAAACCTCAGCAAACCTCCCATTTCAGAGTCGGTCCTGCAGGTGGGTCCCTATATCCATCTAAGGGTCCAGGTGTCAGGATCCATGTCCCTACTTGGACTCGAAACAAACATGTACATGTCCATCAACAGACACGGGATGTATCCAGCCGCTGACCGAGGGCCTCCCACCACCATGCAGCCAGAGAAGCCTCAGCAGCTTCACATGACAACGAGGCCCTGACTGCCCAGAGGAAGGGCCAGATCACAGGTATCCAGGGCAGGGAATGGTGGTGGGACACAATGCACAGCCCAGAGAATAAACACGTGTCCGGTATTTGTTGCACCAGGGAATTCCCACTACACTGGCCTTCTTTTCCTATTGGCTCCATTATGGAGTGAACTTGTGCTTCATGTAAGACTCCAGGCTCTGATGTAATAAATGAACCACCGCGCCCCAAATTTAGTTTAAAAAGACTCAGGTGAAAAAGAATTTGGCTGTTGAGCAAGTACAGCAAGGGTTGTATGGCACTGATGCAAAGCTGACCTGCAGGCAGCTGGAAGCAGCATGTGGCTCTGCTCCAGGCTCAGCTTTTCTCCAGGCTTCTCACCCCTTGTGGTGTCTGTCCTGGAGCTGGTGTCCCCCACCCCCCACCAGCCTTTCTTCTTGAAAAGCAGAGACTGAATGATGCCTTCTCCGAAGGCCCTGCCCAACTGTGGATTCCTCGGCCCCTTCCAGGCAACTCCCTCAGGGAGCCCTCTGGTCACCTGGGCATCACTGGGCCCCTCCTCACAGGGCTGCCAGGACCGCTTTCCTGCCCCAGGGCAGGTGAGACATGTGTCTGCTCTCTGTGATGAGAGGAGTCACTGGGGAGAATGGAGCTCTCAGCCCCAGGAGAACTGGGGGAAGGTGTCACTTCCATACATCACTCCCTGTGCTCTGTAGCCTGGGGTTCCAGTGGATGGTGCATCAGCATCCCATAAGTTTGTTAAGACAGGGGCAGGGGGCTTTGGAAAATTTGTGAAGCTAAGGTGAATGAAATCACTCTTTGCAGTCCCTGCTTCTGCTCCTACCCCAGACTTGAGGATGTTTTTCTACTCTTCATCAGAATCTTAATTCTCATTGCACTCTTTACCATCTTTGATCTTGCAGCTATCGGGAGACTCTGTGAAAAATGTGCTGGCAAGTGTGTGATCTGTGACTCCTATGTGTGTCCCTGCACCCTGGTGTGCATATATGATGAGTGCAACTACAGCTCCTATCAGGGGCACTGTGTGATCTGTGGAGGTCCTGGAGTCTCTGATTCTTATTATTGTAAGGAGTGTGCCATCCAGGAGAAGGATAGAGATAGTTGCCCAAAGATTGTCAAATTGGGGAACTCTAAGACAGATCTCTTCTATGAACGAAAAAATATGGCTTTAAGGAGAGGTGACCTCTTTCTCCCCTCATCAAGCTGCTGCAGCTGCTAGAAGACGCCTACTCCTGCCAACAGAAAGGGAGCCGAGTGCAGAACATAGCCCGAATTGCCTGTTAGTACACTGGCACCTCTCCACCCTTCCCTCTCCTCTCACCCAGATAAGGTGGTAGGGATGGAAAAGGATCCTTCACAGGGTGCTTGACAGACTAAATCAGAGAAAAATGGTAGATTGATTCATGGTTTTTCTTGAATTCAAGAAGCAAGACTCTTTCCACATTGACAGGTTCTCTCTACACCAAATGCTTCTAAAACAAAAATATTATCATTTCCGTGATCTTCTGACTCTAAAATTATCCGTGATCTTACAGCAGCTCTGATGGTAGTTGTCTTTGATGAAACATCAGCAGTGGG
>JAAGEH010001196.1:0-18881 GCA_011751065.1 Lasiurus cinereus
GGGCAGCAGCAGGGCTCAGCTCTGGGGCTCCTCCGGTGCCTCGCCCCCCTCTTCCCCGGCGTTGTCGGCCGTCCACAGAGTCAGGTTGTCTCGCAGCAGCTGCATGATGAGGGTGCTGTCTTTGTAGGAGTCCTCACTGAGCGTGTGCAGGTCGGCCATGGCCTCGTCGAAGGTGGTCTTGGCCAGGGAGATGGCCTCCTCGGGGCTGTTGGCGATCTCGTAGTGGAAAACGGAAAAGTTCAGGGCCAGGCCCAGGCGGATGGGGTTGGTGGGCGGCATCTCCTTCTTGCTGATGTCCATGGCCTCCTGGTAGGCTGACCGGGCCGAGTCGATGATGCGCTTCTTGTCCTCCCCGGTGGCCACCTCGGCCAGGTAGCGGTAGTAGTCGCCCTTCATTTTCAGGTAGAAGACCCGGCTTTCGGCGTCCCCGGCCTCCTTGATGAGGTGGGAGTCCAGCAGGCCCAGCACGGTGTCGCACACGCCCCGCAGCTCGGCCTCCACCTTCTGCCGGTACTCTCCCACCTCGGGGCCCTTCTCCTCCGAGCCCTCCTCCTGGCCTTTCTGTTCGATGCTGGACAGGACCCTCCAGGCAGCCCGCTGGCCTCCCACCACGTTCTTGTAGGCCACGGACAGCAGGTTTCGCTCTTCGCAGGAGAGCTCCTCGCCCTTCTCCACGGCACTCTTCATGAAGGCCGCCATGTCCTCATAGCGCTCGGCCTGCTCTGCCAACTTGGCCTTCTGGATCAGGCTTGCTCTCTCCATCGCTCAGCTCTGGGGACGGACAGACAGGCAGGCTAAACGGCTGCCTCGGGGCCAAGCAGGGTTCTGTGCTTCCCCAGATCCCTACCTGCCTTTTGGCTGCACGGCTTGGCCCAGAGCAGGGTGGGGTGGGGAGGGGCAGAGGGCGGGACTGAGGCTCTGGACCTACCACCTCTCCTCTTCTCCCCACACCCTTTCCGGCTCTTCCTTAAAGGTAAAAGGGCTGGGATGGGGGTGAGTCATCGGGACCGTCAGCAGGAGAAATCTGGGTGTGGGCTCCACCTGCACAGGCACCTTTCCAGGCTCCAAGCTGCCCCCTCTTGTTCAGGGCTTCCATTACATGGGGGCCCACATGAGGTAGCTGCCCCAGTTTCTCAAATCAGATTCTCCTCCACGATGTCCTTCCAGGGGCAGAGGATGGCTCAGCCACCAGGCTGCATCAGCCCGGCCAGACCCCCATAAAGCCAAGTGCAGGGGGATGGGGTTCTTATTCCTGCCAGATGGGTTCCCCCCTTGGATCAGGTGAGAGGACTCATATGTAGGGAGGACTCCAGTTACCCGACCTTGGCATCCAGGATCCCATCTAATCCCTCTGATGTCTCTGTGAGGTGGGCAGGAGTATGACTACTACCCCATGTTAGAGACAGGACTACTCAGGCTCAGAGAGGGATGAGATTTGCTCAAGGTCACACAGCCATGAAGTCCCCTGCACCCTGCTTCCTTGACTTTTCTCCCATCAAGCCCTCTGGTTGGTGAGCTCCAGGATGTATTTAGAAGTGTGACCCCAGATTCTTGAAATGGTTCCACCCCCCATCCTCACTCTCGCTCAGGATCCTGTCCCCTCTGAACTCCCAGAATGCACAGGTGGCAGCTTTCAGGGTGCCACTTAATGAGGTGTTTAATGAGCAGCCTCTGACGCTCCAGCCCAGCCGTCGGTAATTAGTCACTCAGTAGGTTTGTTGGACACCTTTCCCATCACAGCACAATTTTCCCTTTCAAGTTGGTGGCCTGTTGGCACTTGTTTGAGGACTTAGCCTCTGGCTCTCCATGCCAGGTCACCTGCCCCCTCCAAGTCACCAGCCATCCTGTATGAGTGGGGCTCCCAGAGGGTGGGGGCCCAGATGCTGGCTGGCCCACTTTCCTGCCTGACTCAGCTCACCCTCTGTCAGAGGCTGGGAAGCAGGCCACCTGGGTGCTCAGCCCAGTTTGGTTCCCCAGGGGGGACGCTAGCAACTGGGGAGAGAGTCAGGGCTAAGAAAAAGGAGGTGACACATACCATTTTGTTTTATGGGGCAGCAGTCCCAGCTGAGGACTGCCTCCCAAAGCCTGACCCTCAGGAGTTTTCCTGCCCCTTCCCTTTGGCCATGGCCCCTCCTCTGACCTCCGGCATGGATGGAGAGGTCTCTGTTGTCAACCTTCTGTCCCTGTGAGCTGGGTGGTAACTATGATTATTAGCTGTCCTCCTGTCAGTCAAGGGTTTTTGTCATCTCAAGGTGTTGGTGGCACTGTGCCCATGAAGGTGGGTTCCTGCTTATCTGCCCCACCCCTAGCTATAGCTCAGATGGGGCTCAGGGGTGGGGCTCTCCTCACTGGGAATCTATTCAGCTTAACCCTGGAGCCAGGACCATGTCTCCAGCCTGTCCTTCCCTGGGTTGTTCTGGGTGTCTGAACACCCCATCCTCCCCTTCTGGAGGGAGGGAGCCGAGGCCAGAACTCTAGATGAGATCTGCCCTTTGGAAGGAAAAACAGGGACATATCTGGGCTAATGCTATAGGTTTTCCAAAGAAGCAGAAGGGATTTTAGGCTTAGTATCTTGAAGGCTTGGCTCCATCCAGACAGGAAATGATGGAAAGGAAATACTAGTACACTAAAATACAACTTACTGAGGGTATCTTTAGGGAGTGAAACCGACTTTTCTTTTTCCTATTCTACTCAAATCATCAATCATGAATGTGTATTATTTTTCTGAGAGATAGAATAGCCAGAATATTTGGAATCAGACCAGCCAGCTTCAGTTCTTACAAGCTGTTGCGGCCTTTGCCAAATGACTTAATAACCTCTGTGTGCCTCAGTGTTCCTAAGTATAAAATGGGGTTGTGAGGATTAAATGAGTTGATGGAAAGTACTTACTTGAGTGGATGGTAACTATTATTATCATGTAGAAAAAAAATCCAACTTTATTATTGTAAAAATATACACTCACAGCATGACCATGGATCTGAGGCCTATGAAATGAGGAAGGGCCCCTCACCAGGCCTCAGCCGAAGACCAGATCCTGCCCCGCTGGGTGTCCACATAGGAAGGAAGACGGATGAATGTCAGATACACTCACTCAACACTGCCTTCTCCTTCTCCATCTTGGATATTCCTCTGGCCTGTGAAAACCCTGGGCCTTCAAGGACCTTCTTTTGATTAGTCACCCAGTCCAGGCTTTCCAAATTGTGAGGGAAAGCTGGAGGTCCCAGAACCACATAAACTTGGGACCTGGCAATTTTGGAGCTATTTCAGTCTCTAGGGAGGGAGTCTTCTCTTTTCCATCACTCACACCTGGAGATCTGGTGGCATGCCCTCAGCACAGACCCTGGGCAAGACAAAGGAAGGCCCTCCCTCCCCTTTCCCTGCTGAATCTGGGAGCCAGGCGGCCTGACATCTCCTGCTGGCTCTGGCCTGTCGATTCTGAGATCCTGAGATCCTGACTCAGATCCTGTCTGATGCACCTCCCTTTGCCTCCAGGCTTCCATTTCCCAAGTCCAGAAGCCCAGGCAGGCAGGAGGCAGCAGGCAGGAGGCAGCAGGCCCCGGCAGGGCACTGAGTTCCACGGTCAGCCGCCTGAGTCAGCAGGACAGGAGCTGGGGCTGCAGCCCAAATGGGCTTTCCTCATCTTGCCTGCCTCCCACCCTTCGGTATAACATCCATCCTACCAGCTGTTTACCTTAGCTGGTAAACAGGCTTTTGAGGGTTGTAGCAGAGAGAGGAAGGCAGCAACTAGTTGTCTATCTCTACTGAGAACAGAGGACAGGGCTCTGACTGCAGCAGGAAGGACTGTTAAGATTCCAGGAAGAACTTCCTAAGACATTTCTCCAGTTTTAGAATGATCAAACTAAACAGGTGATCATCTTCTCCCCCTAATTATAAACGAGTTCAGTTATCCAGTCAAGAGCTCACTCTACTAGTTGCCTTTGGTGAGGGGATTAGATGACTTTTAAGTGAGTCAGCTGTCCTGAGACTTTTCCTCCATAAAACACTGCTATTTAGAGTACCCTGCATTTCCTAGGCTAGTCCAGTCTAGAACATGGTGTGGAATTTTTGGAAAGAAAATGGAATGAGTTCAGGGTGTGGGACAGCATTCCAACTCAGTTATAAAGCCTTGGGCAGGTTCCTTCCTCTGGGCCTGTTTCCCCATAGGTTCAAGGCGGCCTCACAGATCTCCTCTAAGCCCCCTACTGGCTATGAAAGGCTTTCTCTAATTTTAGGGTTTCTCCTCTTGAGATTCCCTTCTGAAGCAGCAGTGTTCATTCTTTGGGTAATGCAGAAGGGTTAGAGGTCAGGGCAGAGATCAGGTTCAAATACTGCATTTGCTACTTTAGCAGCTGGGAGACCCTGAGTAACTCCTATGCCTTCCTTGAGCCTCAGTTCCCTCATCTGTAAAATGGCTGACAGCACTTTCCTCATAGGTTTAGGTGAGAAAATGGGCCTGGCACTTGGTAAGTCCTTGCTAACCGGCCACTGTAGTTATTATTATTATTACTATTATTTAGCTCCTAGCATACTGTGTGTGTATCTTGATGTAGGGAAGCATCTGGGAGAGGGAAGGCTTCATGAGCGTGTTACCCTGGGCTACGCTCAGTTCAGTGGTGTGACAGTTCCAGACTGGAGTCAAACCCTCTGTCCCAGCCAAGGCCAGGACCTTTCAGAGTTCAGAGGTCAGCTAAGGGTTAAGGTCTCTGGAGCTGAAACCAGGAGTTCTGGAGGGGCACAGTAAAGAGGATGCTGGTCATTCTTCCTGAGTCACTTCTGACTTTGTTATACCTTTATTATTATTATTATTATTATTATTATTATTATTAGAGAGAAAAAGGAGAGCAAGAAACATTAATTTGTTGTCCACCCATCCATACATTCATTGGTTGACTCTTGTCTGTGCCCTGACTGGGGATGGGACTCACAACCTTTGCATTATCGGGACAACACTCCCACCAACTGAGCCACCCAACCAGGGATACCGTGCCTTTTAAAAATCTCCAAACAGCACTGACCAGCTGGAACAAAGCTGGCAGCTGTAAGCAGTGGTTCTCCTGCACACTCATCACAGGCCCCACCCCCAGAACCCCTAAAAAGGGTGGCATCAGACAGCCAAAGATATGGCAAGAAGAGGGAAATCTTTATTTCAGTTTAAAAAAGGTACAGGACAGCAGATAAGCAGCCCTCAGCCATGGGGCAGATTTCGGAGGCTCAGCCCAGTTTCCTTTAATTCCTCTGAACAAGGGGCTGCCAGAACTAGCTCAGTCCCTGGGTGCCTGGAGCAAAGGGTACAAGCATCTTCCTTGCAACCTTTCTACTCAAGTGCTAGGGTGGAGGGGGCCGTGGGAACAGTGTCAAACCAGTTGTGCTTAAAACTGTTACCAAACTTGTTCAGCAGCGTCATCAACCATAACACCCCAGACAGCTCCTGAAGAAACCTGCTCAGCTCGACTATGGCTATGCCTGATTCTGGGGGGGGCAGGCTGTAAGGCAAGACACCTTACAAATCTGGGGAAGGGGAAGTAAGGTGGAAGAGGGGAGGGGGAGTTTCAGCATTGTATTACATCATTGTGCTGACAGCTGCGTTATGGCTTTTCTACACTCTGGCCAGCATGGAGTGGGGATGGGGGCAACGAGGTCAGTCCCCTGGCCCCTATGGGGGGGCCCTAGAAAGCACACATGTGGGGCAGACTTGGGGGTAGACCCTGTAGGCACAGATGGTGGCAGACGGGCCACAGGTTAGGCAGGTGGAGGTGCCTGGTGCTTGGCTCCCCCCAGGCCACTCCTGGAGAGGAAAAGAGCCGCGGTCCTCAGGAGGTCCTTAAGCCCCCGCACACACTGGAGATCCCGAGCAAGACAGCAAGGAAGGAGAAGAGAGAGGGTTAGTGGATTGGGAGGAAAGAGGAGGCCTATCGGGGTTCCACGGCACCTGTCTCTTCCCCACAGAAAGGCCTCTTCCCCAAAGAAGGACCGAGGCTTGGGCAGCAGGCAACGAAGCAGGAGAGAACACGGGCAGGTGAGAGCAAGCTCAGCAGGGACAGAAAGCCAGGACACGGTGTTAGTGATCAGAGGCCCCTGCACCCGGGACACCGCCAGAATAGGCCCAGGCATCTGAGAGCAGGTATGCCATCCTTTCCCCGCCCTCACCCTTCACCTCCTGCATCAGTCGGAGAGCTGTTGTGTATGAAGCTACTTCCTCATCCAGAGGGGGGCTGGGCTCTTCGCCCTGACACCATCCTTCTGCTCAGGGGGGGGCCCTGGGGACCCTACCACCACAGCACACACACCACACCACACACCAGACAGATGAATGGGCTCCATGGGGCTGTGAGGCATGCGATGAGGATGAGATGATGTGTGAGGGGAGCGGGCAGTGCTGGCTGACAGGGGAGAGATGGTCTTACCAGCTAACCCTCTGCCAAGAGGACTGTTAGCTCCCCTCAGGCTGTGCAGGAGATGGCAAAATCCTGACAGGTGTCCTCCTGGAGGAGATACCAGAGAGGTGGGCCAGTGTTATGAGGTGTCTGGCTGGGCTCTGCTGCCCAGACGGAGGTGAGGGCCAGGGAGGCTCCAGCTCGCAAACTGGAATCTACTGTCTCATAAACATTTTCCTAGCTGAGCAGTCATTGGAGGTTAGGGTAGAAAGAGAGCAAGGAACAAGAACGTGGGGGTCTTCCAGCCCCCTGTGGCAGGGGAGGGGGGAGGGGACAGGCCTCTTCTCACACGCCTATCCCTAGCTGTAGCCCTCTCCGATCTGCCTCCAGCAGACAGACGCCAGCCAGGAGAGAACGTTAGCCAGGTCGGTGGACTGCCTGCCTTCTCTCTGTCTCCCCAGGAAAGACAAAGTTTGACTGAAAGAACAGACGGCTGCCATGTGGGGCCTCAGCAAAGAAGAGCAAACAAAAATCAAACCAAAGCAAATCAACTCTTAAAAACAAAAGTTTTATTACAAGCAGGAACAAAGAATACTAGCTTAAATAAAAGTCAGATGGGAGTCCAACCTCCCCTCCCAGTGCCACTGCAGCATGGTGCGGGGCGCTAAGGCTGGGTGAAGGGAAGCTATTTTCCCAGAGGAGACCTGTGGCAGCCACTTCTCAGCTGCCTGTGACACACTAGCCTCTGGAGCAAGGAAGGACAAGATAAGGGGACTTTCCATGTCATTTTCCAAGGACTTCAGCCCATTTAAAGGGCCAAGGAGGGGGAGAGAGGAACAATTTCCTATGTATTTTGATAAAAAACCATAGTTCCCAACAGAGGAGGGACATCCTCTGAGTTTCTGGCGTAGTTAGGCCAATTTCACTCGCCTTGGCCCACCTTGTCCCTTCATTCCTGAGGCCTCCATTTGGCAGAGATTCCCTGTCCTTTAGCCCTTGGCACTGGGTCCCATACTCGGGGCTTGGAGGAGGGGGTGTGGCTTGTAGGGTGGCAGCCGCTCCTCCCAGCCATACCCCATGCACCACACCCAGCCTCAGCCTGTCTAGGCAGATCCCAGCCGGAAGCCTGACCTGGGGGCTGGGTGGCAGGGATGGGGTTGGGGGTGGCTGAGTCCCCAGCCACTGGCTGTCTGAAGTCCCTCGAGGAAGGGAAGGAAGGAGGATGTGGGCTGAGACACAGCAGGAGCCCAGGGGTCTCTTGTAACCACTGCGCACATTCCTTGTCCCCATGGCTCAGGCCGGTCCTGCTGTTGCTGGCTGACACTGGAGGGGGATGGTGAGGAGGACGGTAGCCCAGGGGATGTGGGAAGTGGGAGCCAGCCACATTTGTACAAGGGCAAGCATACACACACACACACACACACACACACACACACACACACTGTCAAAAGGTCTCTTGTAATAAACTTATTAAAATCAATTTGCCTTCTGATAACCCTTAATCTGGCACTACACAGACAGAAAAATGGCTGACTTTTTAAGAATTCTTCTTCCATTTTAAAAAATGTAGAAAAGAGGTCTATAAAATTGTGCAAAATACCCAGCATTAATAAACCCGTTTCAAGTATTGCCAGCATGAATATTACCTACCCATCCCAGACCTGACTTGGGAAAGAGATGGAAGCAGGTAGGGGGAGGGGGGCAGCCTGGGATCCCATAGAGAACCCTCTATGGGCGGAGAAATGGCAACGCCCCACTTCCTAGTGTGCTTCCCAGGAATCATGCTAGAGCTGAGGTCTTGGGTGCCTGGGCAGCTGGATTGGCTTCCTCTGACACAGGCTACCCCGTCCCCCCTCACCCCTATCCACCTCCAACTCTGCCTTCTCTACCTAGAACCCACCTCTATCCTATTGGCCAACTCCATACAAAAAAGGAAAAACTGAAGAAAAACAAAGAATGAAGGAGCTGGCAAACCAAAGTAGCCCATGGAAACATATTGCCCCATAGCCCGCTGTCCAAGGCCACTGCTCTGGGTCTTGTTTCACCCCAGAACCCCAGCTCAGCAGGGCTCAGCAGCTTCCCCAACCGGGAGGCGTTACACTCAGTCCGCACTCTCACTCACACAGGGCTCGCCCTGGCACAGAGACTTGGTGTGGTTCTCTGGGCACCTGGCCCTGGCCTCTATCCTGTCACTCCTGCCACTGAACAGCTGGGGGGATCTCATGCCTAAGGCCACGGGAACCTGGGTTTGAGGAGCAGAGGGTACAGCCATGGAACAGTGTGGGGCCAGCACGCAGGGTGGGAAATAAATACGAAAATACTTGAGTCTTTGGTGGCTCTGCTTCCCTTGGGTGGGATGGGAAGGGTCCTGGCAGGTGTGGAGTGCGGCAGGTGAGTACGGAGGGCAAACAGGCCAGCAGGTGGCAAGTACTGAGCCAGGTTCAGGGGTGGCCTCCTACCATGCTGGCATCGGCCTTGGCTCCACAGGCTGGCTCGTCGCTTCTGATGGGCGAGGGCAGCAGGGTGTCAGGCTGCACGAATCCCCTCCGGTCAATCAGGCTTCAAAAACACAAGGTGGACAGGTGAGGGCTCTGCCTGACACCGGGGCTCCAGACTGGGGGCTGCATGGCAGAGACTTAGTGTGGTCCTCTGGGCACCTGGCCCTGGCCTCTCTATCCTGTCCCTCTCGGCGGAATCTCACACCTAAGGCCGTGGGAACCTGGGTTTGGGGAGCAGAGGGTAGAGCCATGGAATGGTGTGGGGACAGCACACAGGGTGGGGAAAAAAATGGCCCCGCTAAGGGAAGTCCAAGCCCTAGAAAGTCCGAGGAAAAGGAAGCTGTCTTCCCACTGGGAGCTCAAGACTCCTTCCTTCCAGAAGGGCCCTCTCTCCACACTCTGGACACCTGGCTTTTGGCCACAGAATTTATTCACTGTTAATTCAAACTAGCTCACCTTTCTGTGTGGCTGTCAAGCAGCCAGGCTGCAGGCGAGAGGAAAAGGATCAAAGGGCATTTGGAGATAGTGCCACTCCTACTGTCCCTTTTCTGGCAGAATTGGTGGGAGGAGAAGGGGACAGTGGGAATTTTTGTTCCCAGTGTCCACGGCCAATTAGCTCCCATCTGGCGCCCTCTGCTGTCAGGATGGATGGGGTGCTTCTTAGCAGGGTTGAACCACCAGGGCTTTCTCCTTCTAGGCGGGAGAGTGGAACCTCCCTTTGTAACCCCCTCCCGCCCCAGTCTGGCCAGCAGCACTAGCAGCACCAGAAGGGCAGCGTTGCTTAAATGTGGCCAAAACATTAATTGTGGTTATCCCTGGGGAGTAAGATTACATATGAGACCTAATACTCTTCTTTTTCATATTTTGTACTTGATTTTTATCTACAATGAGCACATGACTTAAAATTACAACTCTCCATAGAACTCCTTTATGTGACAAATGCCCCGAGAGCATTCAGCAGGGCATGGGGACAGAGGAGTGCAAGGTGGGGAGAGGTCTGCTGATTCCAGAACCTCTGAGCGATGTGGACTCACAAGGTCACCCCGTCTCACCTGGGAGGTAGGGGGCCGCAGAGCACAGCACAGCAGTTGGTGATAACACTTTTATGGCTGTAGGGATTGACAGAGGCCTCGCCACCTCTCTTGCTGGACCATGAGCCTTTGATCTGTAAGTAGAAGATCTGGGTCAGACACCTATCTCCCTTTGCTTGCTTTTCTCGGAGGGGGGTCTAGAGGCATAGGAAAACTGGCAAATTCTGAAACCAGTTCCAACTAGACTACTGGAGAGGACATGTCTTTAACTGGGGCTATTCAGAGAGAATATGGGGGACTTCTGGATGGTGGGAGGCACCTAGCAGAGAGGAGGGAGCCCCAAACAGGAGAGAAGACAAGGGAGGGCCATAGAGAAGCCTCCAAAGAATCTTTTTGGGTGCATCCTCCCTTCTCTGGCCAGCCTCCTAAGGTGGAGGGGCAGGACAAGGGCACGGGCTCAGGCTGCCTTCCCTGCCACTGACTCACTGCATAACCCCGATAGATCACTACTTCTCTGAATCCTCATGTGAAAAATAGGAACTCTGATACCAACTTTCTGATAGCACTGTTGGAGCATTAGACCAAATCTTGCCAATCTCTAGCTCTGTGAAGCCTACTATCAAAGGCACTGAGGAGTTTAGCAATGGACACCTGGTTAACTTTAACCCAGAGATTTCCAAATTTATTTGGCGATATCAGTCCTCTTTACTTGGCTCCCTAGTAATATCCTACAGAACCAGCACCCAGGAAACCACCTTAGGAGATTCTGCTCTGCACCCATCACCCAGCACATGAGTGTTAAGTTTTGTTTAATTAAATGAGAAGCTGAGGTTACAGAAGGTATTTTCTATTGGTCGATGGGCCCCTTAGTATCAGCCAGTGACCCTGGAATGGACACTCTTGCTTGCTTTTTTGTTATTTGGGAGAACGGGAAGGGGAGGTCAAGTCCTTGTCCCAGGGTTGGGCACACAGCGAGTGCTCAAACAATGGTTGTTTGTGAGGGTCTGTAAGGCAGCAGGTAGGGAGGACTGATGGAACCTCAGGGTCCTGTCCTGGCTGTCTCCCTCAATAAGGAAGTCCCAGGGAGCCTCAAGGACACCTCAGAATAGTCACATCTCTGCTGTCTTCAATTGCAGCAAAGGGATAGTGAGCATGGACATGGCGTCTGGGTGAAACCCTGGCTCTGTCCTTTCCCAGCTGCATAATCTTAGGGCAAGTCACTCAGCCATCAAATGGAGAAAAAGCATCCCTCAGAGCGGGCAAAAGGACCCAAAGAGACGATGGGAAGTGAGAGAACTCTGGACACAACAATGTGCTGGCCAAATGTAAGGACTATTATAGTGCAAGTGCTACTTTTCTGGGGTTAGGGAGAAAGCATCTTGGGGTCCCCGGGAGCCTGCAATGAGCACCAAGACATGTGGGGGCCTCAGAAGCCTGAGCTGGGTCTCTCAGGGCCAAGCCAGGAGCACTGAAGGAGCTGTCGGGCTGCCTATCATCTCCACCCGTTTCCCCAGATGTCTGAGAGTCAGGGCTGCCCTGCTGCCACTCCGGCTCATTCGGCCCTGCCTCTTGCCAAGGGTCCTGCCTGGAAACAGGGGTTGCTCCAGCTTTACTCACATCCTCGTTAGTTGTCAGGTTGGAGGCGACGAGGTAAGTGTGAAACCCTGAGAGGCCCAGGATGGACCAGATGGAGAAGAAGCAGATCACCAACTCCAGCACAGTGAGCAGGTGGTCAAGGACCCACAACCAGGATCAGGCCTGGGAGCCTCCCCTGTGCCTGGGATCTTGCCACGCCCAGCCTTTCTCCCCTCTCCTTCCCCAGAAAGGAAGTAAGTGTGTGACCGTCCTATGGCCAGTCACCACCTCTCAGCAGGATCACCTCCTGGGCCTCAAGAAGGGTTGAAGAGCTCCTCTCGAGAGCAGGACGAACCCAGGGTGATGGGCAGTAGTTGGAACTGAGGGTTCCAAGCACCAAGAGCTGTGGACGTGGTCCAGGGAGCTTGGTGCCTTAAGGGGAGACAGGGACTGTGGCTCCTGGGAGTTCCCAGACACCCTGTCCCACAAGAGCCCATTTAAGATCAGCTCAAGCCTGGGTGTATATTGGATTCTAGAGGACAAACACCTGCTCTACATCATTGCCCTCTGTTTATAGGATGGGGTGTGGGAACCCACTCCAGGGATGGGGCCTCAGTTCCCAGGAGGCTGCCCACTAGCAGACAAAGGCAAAGGATATCTTGCTGGTGTCTCCTTCAGAGTGGAGAGGAAGTTGCTTCCCTGAGAGCCTGCAAGAAACAGGAGAGGACACGGCTCAGAGGGACGGTGACCACAGCTCCTTAGCCTGGCTGAGCTGGCTGGCCCGCCCTCTGCCTGTCCTTGCTCCCACTGCCACTGCCAACTCACGGAGCGTCAGGTGGGTGACCACGCAGGCGAAGATGAAGGCCGTCAGGAATGAGAGGGAGAGAATAAACGCATAGAAGAAGCGGTAGTTCCGTCTTCCCACACAGTTGCCCACCCAGGGGCAGTGATGGTCAAACCGTTCTGGAAAAGGGCCGGGGGAGAGGGGTTAGTGCAGGCCTGGCTGGCAACCAACCAGCACAGGTGTTCAGAGGCCTCACTCCTTGGCTGGCTTTCCCACCCCCTCACTCTCTGCACCAGCAGCTCGCTCTTAGTTCCTCAGACACTTCCTGCTTCTGGTCCTGTGAGAACTGGTTGCCGCGGCTCACACATTCTTCCCCGTCTTTCCCAGTGAAGGGAAATTCCTCTTTCCCTTGGCTGCAAAGCCACTTCCTTAAGAAAGTGTCCTCTGACCCCAGGCAAGGTAAGGGTTCCTGTTACCTGCCCTGTTGCCCTGGCACTTACCTTTTGCAGCACTTTGTCCATGGTGTTGTATTTATTTACTATTAGTGGACTGGTCAGTGTCCCCTGCTCAACTGTAAGCTCCATAAAGGGTGGGGGGAGCTATGTTGGCCTCACAATGAGCTGAACCCCAGGGCCCAGGTGTGCCTGGTACAAGGAAGATCCACAAAAAGTACTTGTTGCCCCGCCTACAAACCCTGCCACACACCAAAAACTACTGACCCTTGTCCCTCGAGCTAGAACTAGAGGTCCAGGGAGGGGCTAGACTGTTATGTGACTAGTGGAGAACTGGCATCAGAGGTCTGGTTCAGAGGGCTGATCTCACATCAGCACCATGTACCCGGAGGTAGGGTCACACCCAGACTAGTGAGGAAAGTCCCCTGTGGGAATATGGGTCACAAGCCCGTCGCAGGCTTCGCACCAAGGCCAGCACCCTTTGCAGGGGATGGGTGGGGCTGATTCTCATGGATGAATGACGCCCACTGAATCACCCACTTCATGGCCTGTCGTCATGGGGTGTTCCTCACCATTCTCTTGCTCAGGGAATGCTGAGCCAGCTTGATGAGCTCACTGCCCTGGGGACTGTGCACAGTCACAGAGGCACAGCTCACTGGGCCCTCTCGCATAGCATTTACCTTAGGATACCTCCCAGGGGCACACCCTTGGTCCCCATCAGAGCTGCCAGCCTCTGGAAAGCAGGCAGAGGGGACAACACAGTCTCTGGTTCCCCAGCAACCACTGCAGTTGTGTTTCAGCAGCTCAGCTTCCAATCCTGATTACCTCCTCTCCTCCTCACCAGCTTACACCCCTCTGTTCCCAGACTCTTGTCCCTTCCAAACCCTGAGAGTCAGATCAAAGTATTTCAGTATAACTGGTCCCGGGCAGTGGGTGGTAAATCATTTCCTTTCTGACCCAAATGCATCTAGAATGTTATTGGTCCAAGTCTCTGGTTTCTGAGACCTTGGACCTCTGAGAACCAGGCTGAGGCCTAAAAGAAGAGTTCAGGGCCTCTCTGTGGCTGTCCCACTTCAGAGCTGCGGGGAAGGAATATACAGATCCTAGGCTGAAGCCAAGACACAGTGGTCACACTCAGAGCCCACTGGTCATTCTCAGGTTACTCCTTGGTCAGAGCAAATCTGAATGAACCAGACTTCCTGCCCAGCCCTGGATCTTTCCAACACACCACCCTGCTCCAGCCCCACACAAGTGACTCCCTTTTCTCCAGTCTTCATCTCTCTCAGGGCTCTCCATATCCCTCCCTGTGGCCCCTCACTTACCCACACAGTTGTCGCAGACACTGCAGTGTGAGGTCCGGGGTGGTCGAAACATCTTGCAGGTGAAACAATACTTCAACTTCACCATCTGCCCGTTGATCATCACCTCCTGGGTCCGAGGGGGTGGCCGGTAGGTGGAACTGCCTGTGTTGTCTGAGGGCGGGAGAGAAAGATGGGGGATGTCCACGCCTGGATCCAGGAGCCCCAGCTGGGGAGAAGCCACTGCTTCCTGGCTGGGACAAGAGAAGCCTTGGGGAAACTTTCCAGGGAACAAATGTTAGAGTAAACTGCCAGCCTAAGGTGGGACAAATACTAAGAACTGCCACCACTTACTAGGACTAGGAAGTGTTCAAACTTACACGCCTGCTCACACATGGAGGCCCTTACACAACTCTGAAAAAGGCTATCCGAGAAGGCCCCGGAAAGGCTTGGTGAGGTTTATCTGCGTCTATTCAAGCCTAGATCCAATTTCCAAATTCAGGAGGTTCAGGACATGGAGGGACAAAGTAAACAATGCTATGAGAAACAGATCCAGAATGTGGGGCACCTACAAGACCACTGGTCTGATCGCCAACAAAAGTCAGTCACTTACAAAAAGAGAGGGGAATCGTTCTAAGTTAAAAAAGATTTAGGAGCCGGTTTGGCTCAGTGGATAGAGCATCGGCCTGCAGACTGAAGGGTCCCAGGTTTGATTCCGGTCAAGGGCATGTACCTTGGTTGCAGGCACATCTCCAGTAAGGGGTATGCAGGAGGCAGCTGATCGATGTTTCCAACTCTATTCCTCTCTGTAAAAAAAATCAAGGAAATATATTTTAAAGCCCTGACCGGTTTGGCTCAGTGGATAGAGCATCGGCCTGCAGACTGAAGGGTCCCAGGTTTGATTCCCGTCAAGGGCATGTACCATGTTTTCGGGCACAACCCCGGTAGGAAGTGTGCAGGAGGCAGCTGATCAATGTTTCTCACTGATGTTTCTAACTCTTTATCCCTTTCCCTTCCTCTCTGTAGGAAAAAAAAAAAATCAATAATATATATTTAAAAAAAAAGATTTAGGAGACTTAAGTAATGCATGATCCTAGCTTGGATCCTGTTTTGAAAAAACAAAATAAAGCACAGCAACAAAAGACATTTGGAGGGTAACTGGCAGAAAATAACTATAAATTTGGGAATTATTAATTTTCCTAGATGTGGTCATGGAATTGTGTTCATGTTGGAGGCTGCCCTTAAATTTTGAAGATACAGCCTGACCAGTGTAACTCAGTGATTGAGTGCCGACCTATGAACCAGGAGATCACGGTTTGATTCGCAGTCAGGGCACATGCCCAGGTTATGGGCTTGATTCCTAGTGGAAGTTGTGCAGGAGGCAGCCAATCAATGATTCTCTCTCATCGTTGATGTTTCTATCTCTCTACCTCTCCCTTCTTCTCTAAAATCAATAAAAATATATTTTAAAAAAATAGTAGAATGACTTCATGACTGTGAAGTAGACAAATATTTTTTAAACAAGATACAAAAGGGCTTGCCTGGCTGGGAAACTCAGTTGGCTAGAGTATCGTCCCAGTATGCTAAGGTTGCAGGGTTGATCCCCAGTCAGGGCACATACAAGAATCAACCAATGGCCAAAACCGGTTTGGCTCAGTGGATAGAGCGTCGGCCTGCGGACTGTAAGGTCCTGGGTTCGATTCCGATCAAAGGCATGTACCTTGGTTGCGGGCACATTCCCAGTAGGGGGTGTGCAATAGGCAGCTAATCCATGTTTCTCTCTCATCGATGTTTCGAACTCTCTCTCTCTCTCTCTGTAAAAAATCAATAAAATATATTAAAAAAATAATCAACCAATGAATGCATAAATAAGTGGAACAAAAAATTGATGTTTCTCTCTCCCTCTCTAAAAATCAATAAAAAAACATTTAAAAGATACCAGAGGGCTAATCATAAAAGAGCAAGTTGCTAAATTGCATATGTCACAATTAAGAACTTCTGTTCATCTAAAGATATCATTTTAAGAATGAAGAGGTGACCTTCAGAGTAGATGATATTTATATCTGACAAAAGACAAAGGATTTATATCCAGAATATATAAAGAAGTCTTATAAAATCAGTAAAAAAAAAAGTCAGACAACTGAATTCAAAGTGGACAAAAGATTCAAAAAGGCATTTCATAAAAGAAGCTGTCCAAATGACTAATAAGCACATGAAAGGGTCCTCATACCCCTTAGTCATCAGAGAAATGCAAATTAAAACCATAATATGCTACCACTACACATGCACCAGAATGGCTAAAAAAAAAAGAAAAAGAAAAAGAAAAGAAAAGAAATTCAGTGTTGGCAAAAATGTAAAGCAACTAGAAATCTCATATGAGCACTTTGGAAAACTGGTACTAACTATGAAAGTTCAACATAGGCAACCCAGCAATCCCACTCCTAGGTGTCTTCCCAACAGAAATGTGCATGATGTGATGTGAGCCAAAAGACATACACAGAATGTGCACAACAATTCTCCTAATAGTCAAAAACTGGACCTACCCAAATGCCCATCAATAGTAGAATGGATTAAAAAATCCACCCAACCAAGATGGCTGCAGCCACAGAGAGAGCTGGGGTGACCAGGCCAGCAGAGGAGGGAAATTAGGGGTAAACAGGCTGGCAGGGGAGCAGTTAGGCATCAATCAGGCTGGCAAGGGAGTGGTTAGGGGCAATCAGAAAGGCAGGCAGGTGAACAGTTGGGAGCTAGCAGTCCTGGATTATGAGAGGGATGTCTTACTGCCTGGGCAGTCAGACATCTCTCAAGGGGTCCCAGATTGGAGAGGGAGCAAGCGGGGCTGAAGGACACCTCCCCGCCTGCCCTGTGCATGAATTTCATGCACCGGGCCTCTAGTATAGTATAGTCACAAAATACAGTTCTAATACAGCAATGAGAATGAATGATCCACAGCTACACACAGCAATACAAATGAATCTCATCAACATTGTGTAAAATGAAGAAATCACACATGTAAGAACCCAAAATGTTTAAAAACAGGTAAAAGTAATCTATGGTGTTAGAAGTCAGATCATGGTTACACTTGGAGGGGTGACAGTGATCAGAAAGGGGGAAAAGGGGACTCCTGGGAAACTGCTCAAACAGTGTTTCTTTTTCTCTTAAAAAAATATTTGATTTTTTTACAGAGAGTAAGGGAGAGGGACAGTTAGAAACATCGATAAGCTGCCTCCTGCACACCTCCCACTGGCGATGTGCCTGCAACCAAGGTACATGCCCTTGACCGGAATCGAACCCGGAACCCTTCAGTCCACAGGCCGATGCTCTATCCACTGAGACAAACTGGTTAGGGTGAGTGTTTCTTGATCTATATGCTGACAACATTCTATATTAGCAAATAGACACTAATGATTTGTAAACTTTTGGTAGACCTGTTACGGGTTAGTAGAAAGCTAACAAAAAGAAAGGACCAAGGTCTCATCAGTGGTTATATAACTGGAATGCTGACAAAACAGGAATCTGAAACCAGATCTGCCAATGCAAAGCCCACAGTTCTACCCACTGAGCCTCTTGGTACCCAGGCCACAGAGGACCAAGTCCCCAGAGCAGTGGCTCCTTCCTGGACAGACTGCCTAGTCACATGGGGCTGCCTGTGATCCCCAGCACTCAGCCACCACTTCCACTGGATAGACTCCCCAGATATCTCCAATTTGATGACTTGGCTCCAATGAGTATGTACCATGTGCAGGCACTATTCTAAGTACATGGCAGGCATCAGTGAAGCAAACAGACTCACATCTCTCATTTCCAGCTACCAGAGGCTGTTTCACCATCACCTCAGTGTGCTTGAAATGGAACTAAGTATCTGAGCACCCATTTCTTTCTTAAAACCCAGCAGCATGGTAAAGGGCAGGGGGATTGATGCCAATGGACACACTCTGAAACCTGGTTTTGCCACTGACTGGTTGTGTGTGAGGTTGAAGTCAAACTTCTCTGAGCCTCACTTTTCTCATTTGTAAAATGGGATAACAGGTAGACTGGTGCATGAATCCTGGCCCCCCCTCTTACTAGCAGAGTTTCTCCTGATGATACCATTGGCTACCTGTGTGGCAGGACAAATAATTTAACCTCTCTGTGACTCTGTTTCCTCAATCACTGAAATGGGGATAATGGTACCCTCCTCATCAGGTTATTGTAAGGATTAAATGAGTTAAATATGTGAAGTAGCACAAAGTAAATACTTAAGAAGTGTGCCTGTTATTACTGGCTCGTAGAATAAGAGAAAGAAGGGGGAAGATGCCATAGCTGGTTTGGCTCAGTGGATAGAGCCTTGGCCTGCAGACTGAAGGGTCCCGGATTCGGTTCCTTTGACGATTCCAGTCAAAGGCAAATGCCCAGGTTGTGGGCTCGATCCCCAGTAGGGGCTGTGCAGGAGGCAGCTGATCAATGGTTCTCTCTCATCACTGATGTTTCTATCTCTTTCTCCCTTCCTCTCTGAAATCAATAAAAAAATATTTTTTTAAAAAAAATGAAGGGAAAAGGCAAGGGAAAGAGAACACTTCACTGAGGGTCTACTGTGCCAGATATGCGGAGCACTCTGTATACAGTTATCTTCTTTAACCCTGATAACATCCCAAGAGGTTAGGTTATCATTATCATCGGGTTACGGAGACTTTAAAGTGAGTTTAAGTGACTTGTCCAATGCCACACAGCTAGTAAGTGGCAGAACCAGGATGTGAAACAGTTTCCAAAGCTTGGGGTTGAGGTTTCTTTGTGTGTAAAATTTAAAGTGTCATAATGAGTGTTATTTATCCCTGCCTGGTTCCTTATTTCTGCTGGTGGCACAACCTAAGAGCTGGCAGGAACCTCAAA
>JAAGEH010001197.1:0-10998 GCA_011751065.1 Lasiurus cinereus
CGGGACCCCCAGCTGTTTGGGGGTGAAGCGCGGGGCGGGCCTGGACAACAAAGGGCCGCGCGGGCCAGGGAAGCGCGGGAGGAGGAGGCGGGGATCGGGCGGAGGGCCAGGGGTCCCCTGCCCGGGTGGTGGAGGGGGGTACACCGCTCGGGGCCCCCGGCTTCCAGGCCACCCGGTCTGTGCCCGCGAGGCGCGCGCTGGGGCAGCCAAGTTACCCCGGTACCTCCTCCCTCCCTCCCTCCCTCCTCCCCCCGGGAGCGCGGGTTCCTGGCGCGCCCCGCTGCCCCGGCTTTGTGTCCTGCAGCCCGTGCTGTGGAGGTCCCGGGAGGAAAGCGGGGCGCAGCGAGGCGGAGGGGGCCGGCCAGGCTGCGCTGGAGGGGAGCGGAGCGCCGGGGACCCCAGGCTTCCAGCAGAATCTGGTTGCGCCTGCGGCGGCCCTCCCCAGGCTGCTGAGGTCCCCTGCCCTCCCGGCCCGGCGCCTGAAGGGTGCTCCAGGCGCCTGTGGACGGTGGGTGCCCTTGTGAGGATCAGGACCCCCCCTCCCCCATCGCCACCTTCAGAGCCTCATCGTGGTGAGGCTGGCCCCCAGGCGGTCGGGGACCCCAGACCCAGTGCTGACTGCTAACTGCCAGCTGGGTGCCAGCCTCACCAGGATGAGGCTCTGGAGGTGGCCATCGGGGGCCCTTGAGCCTCCCCCTGCCTGCCCGGTGCTGCACAGACCCCTGGAGACTCACAGCTGTGGCCGTGCGGCAGGTTGAACGAGATGAAACTGCATTTTGGGGTGTGTGTGTGGTGTGTGTGTGTGTGTGGCCACAAGCCTGCAATCTGGGCAATTCAATATTTATTTCTCTCTCCTCACTCACTGGGGAATCTTCCCGTTCGGTATCCCCGGAGCTGCCCCGTGTTGTTGGGTGCGGGTATGGCGGCAGGTATGGCAGAGCAGACCCTCCGCTGGCTGCCAGCCCTGTGCCAGGCGCAGAGCCTGCTGTGTCTTTAAGCCTCGGGCACCGATCGCAACCCTGTTTCACAGAGGAGCGCAGGGTAAGCAGCCTCCTCGGAGCTGATAAGTCGGCCTCCCGCCTCCCTGTCTCCTCAGCGGTGCCCTCTAATTTTGTTTTGTTTCCTTAATGCGCCTCATAATGTGCTTTTACGAGCTTCCTTATGACTGCACGCCGGGCTGTTTTGTGAGTCCCGGGCAATGACGCACACAAGTGTGCATCCGAGGGCAGGTGAAGTCATACGACTGTAAACCAAGCGCTGTTTTCTTAACCGTTGGAAATAGGCCGAAGATGGGTTTTTCGCCCTCGGAGATTCGCTTTTGTGACAAAAGAGAGAAACCACTCAGCCAGCGTGGCTCAGTGGTTGAGCATCGACCGATGAACCAGGAGGTCACAGTTGGATTCCTGGTCATGGCACATGCCCGGGTTGCAGGCCCCATCCCCAGCGGATCAGTGATTGTCATTGTTGTTTCTATCGCTGTCTCCCTCTCCCTGTCTGATATCAATCCAAATATATATATATTTTTTAAAATGATAGAAGCCAGCTCTGGGTAACTATTGGGTGGCTCTGAGGAGTGACAGGAAGAGCCCCTGTTGGTATGTGGCCGTGGCTCTCACCACGATGAGACTGTGCAGGTGGCCGCTGGCACTGCAGAATGGGTAGCCACAGTCTGCCTCTGCGCTGCTCCAGGTGCAAACCCAGGAGAAGCATCTGATTGGCCGAGCCTGACTCACCCGGGTACAGTGCTCAGTTTGGGGGTCTCAGCTGGCCTTGCAGTGAGAGACTCGCAAAGGTGGGCTCAGAGGTTGGCAGCTCCCACCACACCTGTTTCCCCCCGCCCCCCCCCCCACCCCCAGCTGGCAAACATCTCTACAGAGATCCTTCTAAACAGGCATCCCAGCACACGTCCCAGCAAAAGAAAAAGTGATGCTGGCTGCTTTGATTTTGTTCTGTTTCCTTGTTAATCCTCGCCTGAGGAAGCTTTCCCATTGATTTGTAGGGAGAACGGAAGAGAGAGGGAAAGACAGAAACGTCAAGGTGAGAGAAATATATCGTTTTGTTGCCTCCTGCATGAGTCCTGAGCAGGTCCCAGACCGGGGAGGAGCCTGCAACCAAGGTATTTGCCCTTGACCAGAATCGAACTTGGGACCCTTTGGTCCACAGGCCGACGCTCTACCCGCTGAGCAAAACCAGCTAGGGCTGCGCTGGCTTTTATTTTTATCTATCTATCTATCTATCTATCTATCTATCTATTTATTTATATTTCATTGATTTTTTACAGAGAGGAAGGGAGAGGGATAGAGAGTTAGAAACATCGATGAGAGAGAAACATCCATCAGCTGCCTCCTGCACGCCCCCGACGGGGGATGTGCCCACAACCAAGGTATGTGCCCTTAACCCAGTGGTTCTCAACCTTCCTAAGGCCGAGACCCTTGCATACAGTTCCTCATGTGGTGGTGACCCCCAACCATGAAATTTTGCTACTGTTATGCATCTTGATGTAAATATCTGTATTTTCCGATGGTCTTAGGCGACCCCTGTGAAAGGGTCATGCGACCCCCAAAGGGGTCACGACCCACAGGTTGAGAACCACTGCCTTAACCGGAATTGAACTTGGGACCCTTTTGGTACACAGGCCGATGCTCTGTGCACTGAGCAAAACCAGCTCGGGCCGAGCTTGCTTTTAAAAAAAACAACCAGGGTTTGTGCTATTGCCCAAATGTGGGCGCCCGGCTCCTAATCACGGCAGGTATTTTCTCGAACATTCCCATCCTTGGGCGCCTTCCCCAGTTTGCACTCTGTGCCTTTGGCGTGAAAACTAGGCATCTACATCCCGTTTATTGGCCAGCCTCGTGCCTAGGCGAGGAGATAGCACCCCAGAGAGCAGTGTCTGAAGCCTGTAAAGGCGAGGACCCCAATGGGAAGGATGGCTCCCAGGAGGGCAGACCAGATCTCTCATTGGTAACACCAGTAAGGACACCTACTGGGGCTGCTGTGTTGCAGGAAGTAGCCACAAGCAACCCAGCCATAGGACTGCTCACAAGCAAGTGCTCAGCATGATTTCAAAATACAGAGGTACCTCGAGATACGAGTGCCCTAACATACGAGACTTTTAGATACGAGCATTCGAGCGAGCGATTTTTGCTTTGAAATACGAGCAACAGATGAGATAGGAGTCATCGCTGGGATCGGCGGGCTGCACACGAGCCACCAGTTTACCTTGACTCGAGTGTTTCATAGTTTCCCACGCCTCAAGGTTACAGAATGAATTAAACTCATATCTCGAGGTACCACTGTAGGTAAAACTATCGTGCTGTGAGTCCACTGGATTTCAGCTCTTATTGAGCACCTATTGTGTGCCTGACGCCTCGGATGGGCACAGAGATAAGCAAGGCAGACACCCCGCCCAGCAGCCGGGCAGGTCCAGGCACTATGAGCCGGGCACTTTTGCCTTATTTCTGTTGTCCTGAGGTTGCGTTTGGGACCCAGGCAGGAACGAGCCAGGCAGCTGGCAGAAACAGTGCTGGCTTGCAAACCTGAGATGTTTTAAGAATCATTCACCAGCCAAAACCGGTTTGGCTCAGTGGATAGAGCGTCGGCCTGCAGACTGAAGGGTCCCGGGTTCCATTCTGGTCAAGGGCAGGTGCCTCAGTTGTGGGCACAAAATCTCCAGTGGGGGGCGTGCAGGAGGCAGCTGATCCATGTCTCTCTCTCATCGATGTTTCTAACTTTCTGTCCCTCTCCCTTCCTCTCTGTAAAAAAATCAATAAAAAGTATATATGTACATATAAAGGAATCATTCACCAGGGGAGCTTGTGACACGTGCAGATCAATGGCCCCACTTCTAGAAATTAGTTCTGACCGGCTGCGTTTTGAATAAACAGCCCCTTTCTGCGGATGCAGCTGTTGGTCCCTGGAGCTGGGTTTTCCTCGGGCAGTTCCGGGAGCTGCGAGTGGTTCGATAGGCTGGCACCCGGGCCGCTGGGCAAATGGCTGATGAAAACGGGGGTGCAAACGTGTCCTTTGGGACTTGGCTTTTATCAGTCGTCTCGTGTTTCAGGCGCTGTGAGATTTTAATTTTTTTTTTCAAAAGTATTCTGAACTTTTAAGAGGAACCTCCGCTTTGGAGCAAGGAGGGAAGACTCCCACCGACACTCCCACCTCCCAGCAGCGAGCAGCAGCGTCTCCTTTGTCTCATGGACGGAGCCTGCAAGTCTGCTTCCTCCTGGCCCCCCCCCCCCCATCCGGGCCGCCTGCCACTTCTCTCCCGCCGCCGGGTCCCTCCCTGGCAGGGGCTGGGTGGCATTACCGGGCAGCCAGGCTGTCTTAGCAGCTGAGCCCTTAATCCTCCCAGCTGCTCCGCTCCCTGCGGTCCTTTAGCAGAAAACAAGATGCGACTGTGGGTGTGTGTGCATAGGGTGTGTGTGGTGTGGTGTGTGTTAAATAGGTGTACATGTGTTGTGTGTTAGTGTGTGCTGTGGGTATGGTGTGTCATGTGTGGGGTCTGTGTATGGAGGGTGTCAATGTGTGGTGCACATGTACATGGTGTGTGTTAGTGTGTGTACATGTGTGGTGTGTGTATTCTGGGTGTCCATATCTGTATAGGGCAGGGCCAAAGGAGGTTTGCAGTTGTTTATATGGAAAATAATACAATAATCTTATGTAATTAAAGGCTAATATGCAAATCAGCAGAATGACAGAGCCACCGGTCGCCATGATGTGCACTGACCACCAGGGGGAATATGCTTAACGCAGGAGCTGCCCGCTGGTGGTCAGTGCGCTCCCACAGGGGAGCACTGCTCAGCCAGAAGCTGGCTCTTGGCTGGTGAGTGCAGCGGCAGTGGTGGAAGCCAGAAGCTTCTCCCACCTCCACGAAAGCACTAAGGATGTCAGACCGATGGCTTAGACCTACGCCGTCAGTGGGACATCCCTCGCGGGCTCCTGGTCTATGAGGGCACAGACTGGGCTGAGGAACTCCCCCCTCCGCAAGTGCACAAATTTCTTGCACCGGGCCTCTAAGCAAGTGTTAAGACCAATCAGCCGGTAGCTATGACATGCACTGACCACCAGGGGGCAGATGCTCAGTGCACTCCCACAGCTAACCTCCTGTGGCCAGCCAACCTCCCGCACTCGGTCCCTCCCCCTGGCCGGCCCCGATTGCCCAGGAGGGACCCCACCCATGCACAAATTCATGCACTGGGCCTCTAGTTAATAAATAATAATACAAGAATAAACTCTGTTGTATGTATTCACAGCTGGAAACCTACTCTTGCCCACCCTGTATTTATGGGTATTGGTGTGTTCTGGGTGTACAGGTAGTGTGTCAGTGTGTGGTTTATGTCTACATGGTACGTGTGTGTGCAGTGTGTGTGGTGTGTGTGCGTGTACACAGCTGCCTACCTGCTTAGAGCAGCCCTTTCATGTGTGAATAACCACACACATCCCTTGTTTCATACCTTCTCCTGCTCTGTGCGACCCAGAGATTCCCAGACGAAACGGACTTGCAAAAGCTGCCACTCTGTTCTCTTCCTCATTCTCCCTGGGAAGGGTTCGAGGGCCGGGCAGAGCCCGGGTTCCTGTAGGAAGCAGTGCAGGCTGGGACACTGCAGAGCCTGAGGACGGGCTTGCAGCGGCTGTGCCTGGCAGGGAGATCGCCTTTGGGAAGCAGTTACCAGGTCCTGGTGTATCTGTGGGTGAGACGGGGAGCAGACTGTGGAAGCTTGGGGTGAAGGAAGCTGATGCCAGAGCCACTGAGGATCTCGCAGCATTGCGCTGATAAAGGCAGAGTTTGGGGCCATTCTCTTGGTGGCTCTTTGCAGAGCAATTGGAGTGGGACAGGACTTAGGCAATATCTAAGGGGGTTCCATAGGAATTCACATCTTCATTCAAACAGCTCATGAAACCCCACCTCCTCCTTGGACGTGGGGGGATGTAGCTAATGGGGCCCGCTGCTCCCTTGTCCGGTGTGTCACCTTCCTAAATGGGTGCCCTCACAGCGTGTGTTTCAAGAGCCTGAGTGTTAATTGGCTCTTGAGTGCCGGTCGATCCGCGAGATGACTCCTATCTCAAATGTTGCTCGTATTTCAAAGCAAAAATCGCTCGCTCGATGGCTCGTATCTCAAAAATCTCGTATGTTAGGGCACTCGTATCTCAAAAATCTCAGATTTCTCTCTCTCTTGCAGGTGGAAATCTTAGGGGAGCTTTCAGGGAGAATCTTAATAGAATACAGTGGTACCTCGAGATACGAGTTTAATTCGTTCCGTAACTTTGAGGCGTGGGAAACTATGAGAGGCTCGAGTCGCGGTAAACTGGTGGGTCGTGTGCAGCTGGCCGACCCTTGCGATGACTCCTATCTCAAATGTTGCTCGAATTTCAAAGCAAAAATCGCTCGCTCGACGGCTCGCATCTCAAAAATCTCATATGTTAGGGCACTCGTATCTCGAGGTACCCTTGTATTCATCAGCTTTCCAGGGGTGCTCTTTCAGGGTCATGGTCTCCACTGATTGGTCAGTGCCAGGGCAGGGGGTCATTAGTGAATGCAGCTGGTCCTGAGGCAACCACGCCTCGCTCGTCCTCACTATGCTGGTTTGGCTGCTCTCCTGAGCCTGGAGCTGAAATACAACAGAGGCCCAGATATTATCTTCAGGGAGGAGAAGGTCAGGGGGTCCAAGCCGCAGGACTAGAGACACGCTAGGGGAGGCTAATTACCCTGAGGACAAGCTTCTTGTTTTCCCACTTTTGCCCCGTGCTAGGTTCTCTGTACCTGGCCCATCGTCCTTGCTCTCATCATGCCTGTCTAACAGCTTCTGTATAAATAAAACCCGGGGATCCTGCCTGACGCCAGAACAGAGGAGGCAGGCTGAGCATCCCAGTTCACCTGCCGGGTCCTGTTTTAGCTCACCAGCCTCAGGCAATGGTACCAGCAAGTCAGCTGCTGTGGCTTATTGAGGTTCTATTCAGCAGCACTTCCAGAGCCCCTACTGTGTGCCCTGCTCTGTGTTCTGGGGACGGAAACAAGGAGAACAGGGGCCCTCCGAAGCATTGTCAGTGGACACTGGGTGGGTAGCAGCTTGGAGGACCCCTGTTTCTTCCTCCCTCTCCCAGGGGTGGGCGGGAGTCCCCTTCGGCCCCGCCTCTCATCGCCTGGACCCCGAGTTGATCAGGTGGAGACTTGGGAGCAAAGATTTCCATCATGACTCCCTGGTGAGCCTTTGAGAGAGAGATTCCACAGTCACCCCGCCTTGAAGAGTTGGGCCCATGCCCATGAGACCCTGCTCTTATCGTTTGGGTGGTAGGTGGACAGAGGGGTGGGGGGGGGGTGTTTGACCTGAAATCAGCCAGCAAAGAGGCAGACTAGAAGGCAGAGCGAGATTTAGCTCCGGAGACCAGGAGAACAAAGAAAGCCCCGGTCTCTTGCTGGGGCCTCAGCCGCTGGCTGGAGCCTCAGAGGGAGAGAGCTCTGGAGAGAGAGCCTAGGAGTCTGGCCCTTTGCGCTCAGCTGTGACCTCAGGCAAGTTATGAAAGGAATCCTCAGTCAGTTTTCCTGAAATCCGCAGTCAGTTTCCCTATCTGTCAAGTGGGAGAGTGCCTGAAGCAAGATCCTCCCTCTAAAGCAGCGGTTCTCAACCTTCCTAAGGCCGAGACCCTTTAAGACAGCTCCTCATGGGGTGGTGACCCCCAACCATAAAATGATTTCATTGCTACTTCATCACTGTCATTTTGCTACTGTTATGAACTGTCACGTAAATATCTGATAGGCAGGATGTATTTTCGTTGTTACAAATGGAACATCCTGAAAGCATAGCCATGAGTCACAAAAAACAATATGTCACGATATATTGTGAAATATTTATTTCTAATGACAAATAAATGCAATTTTGTCTGGAATCGTGGGGTAGCATGGGTAACAGTCTTCATATGACAACAGTAAACTCCATGGCTACACTTTGCTACACCGAGGAGCGGTGTGTGGGTGCCTAAGACCATGGGAAAGAGGTGTTTTCCGCTGGTCTTAGGCGACCCCTGTGAAAGGGGACCCCCAGGTTGAGAACCGCTGCTCTAAAGCAAGTACGTGCTCCCGTCTCTGCGGAGGAGGAGGGCCCTGCGGGGGACTGTCCAGCCCCGGGGCCCTGAGGCCGCCTCGGAGCGCCGCCCCCACCCAGATTAGGCTGCTGGGCCGCCTCCAAAGCCTCCCAGCCGCCTCCTCCTCCTCCTCCCGGGCAGCGGGGCAGCGGCTCCCGGGGCAGCTGCAGGTGCAGGTGCAGGTGCAGGTGCAGGTGCAGGCCCAGGTCCGCCACCACCGTGCCAGCCACCGACGCCTCTTGTCCCTCTTGCAGGGATGCTGCCGTGAGTGAGGGACCCGGTGCAGACCTCGCATGCCCTCCAGGCCGGCCCGCCCCTCCCAGTGCCTCTGCCACACGGACACGCCGGACACGCCGCCCGCTCCTGGCTGCTCCTCCGAGCTCCTGGCTTCTCCGCCCCCCCCGGCCCCCCGCTTCTGCCTCATGCACCGAGGAGGAGCGGCTGGCGAGCCATGACCCTGCCGCTCGGCCTCCTGCTGCTGCTGCTGCTGCTGCTGCTGCAGCTGGGGCTCTGCGGGGGGACCAGCGCCGCCGCGGAGCCGGGGCCCCCCGGCTTCGCCTACAGCATCGACGACGGCCTCAAGTTCGAGCTGCCCACGTCGAGCTATGAGACCCAGGGCTTCTCCCCGCCGGGCTTCATCCGCAACCTCTTCCGGATGGTGCACGTCTTCCTCTACGTGGTGCAGCCCAATCTCTTCCCCCAGGGTAAGTGGCCGCCCCGCGGGCAAGAGACTGGATAGTCATTTTCTTTTTTAAAATATATTTTATTGATTTTTTTTTTATGGAGAGGGATAGAGAGTCAGAAACATGGATGAGAGAGAAGCATCCATCAGCTGCCTCCTGCACGCCCCACGCTGGGGATGTGCCCGCCAGCAAGGTGCCAGCCCTCCACCAGAATCGAACCTGGGGACCCTGCAGTCCGCAGGCCGAGGCTCTATCCGCTGAGCCCACACCGGTCTGGGCTGTATCGTCATTTTCTGTGTCTTTTCTTGTTGGGCTGCATCGAGGAGTTGTTCTTCTCCAGGCCATGCCAAAGGGAAAGATGAGGGTAAAAAAAAAATGCAAGTTCTCTCTCGGTCATGCCCTGGAGAAGTTAATCATGTCCTCCTGGTTTACACATCTAACTCTTTTCAGCCCACCAACAAAACGCCAAGTTGGGCCCTAGCCGGCGTGGCTCAGTGGAGAGAGCACACAGGCCTGTGGACTGAAGGGTCCCAGGTGTGATTCGGGTCCAGGGCAGGTGTCTTGGTTGCAGGCTGCTTCCCCGGATCTGGCCTTCGTCCGGGTACACGCAGGAGGCGACCAGTTGATGGGTTTCTCTCCCATCTGTGTTTCTCTCTCTGTCTTTTCCTCTCTTTTCCCATTCTCTCTAAAATCCATGGAGAAATACCCTCCGGGTGAGGATTAATAAGAAACCAACAAACAAAAAAAGAAATTTTGATATTGCTTCAGGCAAGGAAAGTCCTGGCCAAACTTTTTGTACCAGAGGAAGTGTGCTCAGTTCTAAGAGTTTGGGCTCGTTGGGATGCTCAGGGCATATATAGTGCCATTATTCTTTGTACACGCGACTGGTTGGCCTTCTTACCACAGTTTACCCTCCTCCGCCATCCTCGGAGTCCTCGGGGTTTGTGTTTCTATACAAGATTACGAAAATGCAAATACTCTGTGGGAAAAATCTGTTACTAGGGGCTTGGCAGTCTAAATGGTTCTTGGCTTAATGTGAGGATCTCTCCTAAGCTGCTGCTTTAAACTACAAAGATGTGAACACTTGTCATGATTACTAAAGTTATAAAGTATGGAGTAATCTTTATCAGTCTTCCTTAGCTAGTCAGCTGTTGTTCCAAAGAGATGAGAGGAGGGGAGAGAGGGAAAGAGAGGTGGAGGTGGGAGAGAAGGTATTTAGTAATCTTCAGCACTTGTTTATATTATGGGCAGCTTATGGATTTTCATTAAATTGCATTTACATTAAAATGGTTTTACATTTGTTTGTCTGAGATGAAGCAGGTGAAACAGTTTTAGATGTAGTTCTCAATTTTTTGTTCAATTTGAACTCCAGTGTGAGGAAATAAATTACTTTGAGTCCTATCGCCCTTGGGGAGCGGTCTGAAGACTCCTTACTGTTTATGTCACTGCTCACAAGACTAAATTTGGAAATCCCAGAGACAGAGGTAGAAAACAAGCCACGTTTATGAATTTACTTATAATGCAAACTGTTTTCAATAGACAGCTTTTTATTTGTAGACTTGATGTAAATGTTACTGAATAAACCGTAACCGACGAGTATTTTCCACTGGCTTCCTTTTTATGTAAGAGACATAGAGTTGAGTGGTTACGAATTTGCAATGACTCCTTAAGAAAGATTGGAGGGCGGCCGTATGTCATCATAAGACATATCTTGTAATGAGTTAATCCGGTAATCTCTTTCCATCTGTTATTTCATTTCACTTCCTCTAGATTTCAGAGGGAGGCTTCCTCAGGCTTATTTTACCCGGGAAAGCAGTCTTTTAAGGAAGGGTCTTCATTCAAATGACCAGGTTAAAAGATACCCCATTTCCAGTGCATTCTAAGGATCTGAACTCCAACATCGTGATTAGTCTGGAAGGAGGAGTCTGAAGAATTGAAATCCCAGGGTAATCCGAGGGAGTTAGCCTGATTTTTTCAGTACTTACTATTTCAGAGAAAGAAATTCTCAGACATGTCCACAGTAGACCAGAGCAGACCAGCACTGCTCCTTTAAGAAATAGTTAGGGCTGTGTGAAGAATACAGTCTGGAATTTAGCAGGTAACTTCTTGGAGTGTTGATCTCTCCCCCGCCCCACCAGACCATTATTTATATTCTTTCACCCAGTTACTAGAGTTTACAATAGTCTCCAAGTGTCCATCAGGTGCTTTGCAACATAAAGGACACACAGATCAG
>JAAGEH010001198.1:0-15938 GCA_011751065.1 Lasiurus cinereus
GAGCGGGGCGGGAGCGGCTGGAGTAGAAGCCGCTGCAGGAATGGCGGTGCCGGGCCCGGCTCTGGCGTGGGTCCCTGCGGTGACTCCAAGTTTCAAATCGAAGAGTGAGCTGTGAGCACCACTGGAGTCTCCCGCCCTTTGCTGTGTGGCCCTCTCCACCAAAGGGTGCGATTAGCAACTTCAAACTGCCACATCACAGGACAAAACCCCGCCAGAACTACTCGTCCCGCCACACATTAGCGGCCAAACGGAAATGCCTTCTCTGAACCCCCACTGGCTCAGGCTGGTGGCATTCCATACCTGGCCTTGTGGGTAATGTAGTTTCTCCGCTTCAACGCCAGGTTCCCATATGGTTCAGCAGTCTCCCAAGACTGGATTCAGGGTCAAATAGCCCCAGAAATGACCAAGTATACTCAGGGTCCTCTAGAGCAATCAGTGGAGGTGGTGTCTGGGGCAAGTTTGTTTCTCCTGCACCTGCGTGGCTGGATTTGCATATCTTTCTTCAGGACCTGCTCTTTCTGAAGGGCGGGCATTGTTTCTTCATTCAGGACTTTTGACAGGTGTCACCCAGATGTAGCTTGCAGAGGTTGCTCAAGTCTCTAACTTGACCTAACCTGACTCCACTGAATCCATTATACAAAGTTAATGTCACAAAACAGACACTCATATACTTAAGCGCATCTGCTTTTTTTTATTTTAAATTAAATCTTTATTATTCAAATTATTACATTTGTTTCTCTTTTTCCCTCTCTATAGCTCCCCTCCACCCGGCTCCCACCCCTCCCTCTGCCCTTAGCTCCCTCCCATTGATCTCATCCATAGGTGTATGATTTTTGTCCAGTCTTTCCCTGTATACCCCTCACCGCTTTCCCCCGAGAATTATCAGTCCACTCCTTTTCTGTGCTCCTGATTCTATTATATTCACCAGTTTATTCTGTTGATCAAATTTTTAATTCACTTAATTTTTAGATTCACTTGTTGAGATACATATCTGTTGTTCAAATATTTATTAATATGGACATATTGACGGTGATATATCAATAAGAATACCTATCAGAGCTCTACCTGGTTTGGCTCAGTGGATACAGAGATTGTCTGTGAACTGAAGGGTCCCAGGTTCAATTCTGGTCAAGGCCATGTACCTTGGTTGCAGGCACATCCCCAGTAGGGGGTGTGCAGGAGGCAGTTGATCAATGTTTCTCTCTACCCCGTTCCCTTCCTCTCCATAAAATGTTATTTTTAAAAAGAATATCTATCAGAAAAAAAGATGAGTTACTAGTATAACTTTAAAAAATCTCCATGTAGTTATGAAACATAAAGTAAAAAACTACTTAGAAAAATAAAGTTCTCTATGAAAATGGAATGTAAATCCAAGGAAATCAGGAAAGCTAGTTTCCATGGATTAAAAGAGGTCATGAGGCTATTACGCAGGGACAGATATGGTCAGCATTATGACTGTAATGATGTTTTCAGTTTTAAGTACAAGTCAAGATTGATGAAACACTATACTTTAACACATGTAATTTACTCATTACAGCTGTTAACAATGGTTCAAGATAAAACAAATGTATGTTCACCTATTCTGGGATAACAGATTTGGCAACTCTTGTATTCAATTCTCATACTATGCCCTCTAGGTGAGAGAAAATATAACAATAACTTTCACCCAAACCCATAAAAGCCACATCTTTGGACTAAAGACAGCCTTTGTTTCCACCTTTGTTTTGCTGTCATCGCACCAATAACTCTGATGGGAACTTCTGAGAAGCTACAGAAGCCACAAAACATCCTGATTATACTCAATGAAAATGACTGCTCCACACAAGATAAACATCCCTGGAGTCCCTCAGATCTGTGTATACTCAGTTCCTGTAGTCTTTGATGCAAAGTAATTCCTGGATGCACAGTTAGATGAGGACCATCCCATCTAGTGCGCTGCAGTCTGGTCCAACAATGCCGGAGGTATTAATCCAGCATCTAGAAGGGTTCAGGAATCTGGAGAAGACAGCGTGTGTAAATTATTAAACATTCCAGAAACAAAACATAGTTTAGGAAGGCATTTGGGACCAGAGGAGCTTGGCCAAAGAAACCAAGTTCTCTCTTTTCTTGGGACCCCTTGCTTTTTACTAACATAAACTGTCCTAAGGCAAAGTAGATATATATCAAAGGTCAGGGTTTGGTATACAGAACCCATTATCAGATTAGAGGAATTGCCTTCGGCTGTTCAGATGTCTGGCCACTAGGAGGCAATAACATGTAGACTGAAATGCCCTCCCCTGTCTGGCAGCAAGCAATCATTTTATGCATCCTTTTCAGGTTTGGGGAAATGCCCTCAGCCATTTCCAGATGAATCAGCAGCCCTGCTGACATGCTTCAATTGGCTTCCGACTCAACAATTAGATCCGTGTTTCTGCAGTGAAACGGTTTCCCCTCACTGCTCTGGTCCTCAAACCAGTGACCAATATCCATGAAATTATAGGCATTAGGACTCATGGAAGACCTGAGCAAGAGATTCCTTTCATATGTATTTGTAAGCCTTGCAAACAAGAAAAAAAAATTCATGCTCCTAGACACGATTTTTAAAGATTAGTTTAAAATATTACATATAGATTACATATAGTATTACATATACGTCCTGTATTTCTCTCATTGACCTTCCGCCTGCCTCTCCTAACCCCTGTCGCATGCCCTCATTCCAACCCTGTATCTTGTGTTCATTTGTTGTGCTTATATGCATGCATATAAGAACTTTAATTGATCTCTTTTCACCCTCTCCCCTGCCTTCCTGCTGTAATTTGAGAGTGCACTGCTTTACACTCTCAGACATAATTGAGGTTGTCACAGCTACTCCATCTTTGGAGTGATCTCTGTCTCAAAGCATCAATCCTCACATGAGGACTAGAGTCCACAGTACTTCCTAGAAAATTATGGGCAGCAATGTAAATTTGGCAAAAACTGCTGAGCTAATTTCTGCTCCATAGTCGTCCGAAGGGCAAAAGTGTGTGAAACCGCATACAAGTTTTTCCCATCAGCATGCTTGGAGAGCCCAGATTTCTTTATAAACTAACCCACACAGTAAATAGTACACCCAAGATTAAAGAAGTCTTAGGAAAAAACCTTCATTATTTTACAAAGAAAGAAACCTGAGTCTGGCAGTTCTGCCATTGATGACTTAGGCACTCAATAAACTCATCTTTAGTATCTTGGGATAGCATGTCCCCAAATATTGCAGTTTCTTTGCAACATTATGTTTATTGGCACCAACACTATGTGGCAACTCATGACAGGGAAACAAGGAAGAACTAAGGCTCGGTTATTCCTAATTTTTTTCAACAAATCAGACAACAGAGTTAGCTTCCCTGGGCACATGAGGATGGTGATTGATGCCATTTACAGGCACCTTATAGGTGGTTCAGGTGAAATACCTTCAGCAACAGAAATATGCAGTGACAGAGATCTGGCAACATGTCTCTGTATGTTAGAAAGTCAATATAATTACATAGTGTACAAACATAAAAACACAAACACAACAGCAAAAACACTAATGGAAACTTTACATAATATAGGTGATTAAATGTATGGGATACAATTCAGAAAAGTGAGGAGACACAAATTTTCTTATACTATTGTTAAGTCCTAACTTAGAAACTAAATTTAATACACACCTAAAAAACTTCTCACATTTATACTCTTATGTGGAGAGTGATTTTAGAAATATGCCTGAGAGATATCTCACATTAATTGCACTCATAATGGCTTTCTCCAGTGTTAACTCTCTGATGATACTGGAGGATCACTGCTACTTGTAAAAGATTTCCAACATTCACTAGATTTATAAGGCTTTTTTTCCTGTATGAAGTCTCTGATGATAACGAAGGGTAGTGCTACTGGTAAAATATTTTCCACATTCATTGCATTGATAAGGTTTTTCTCCTGTGTGAACTCTCTGATGACAATGAAGGGAACAACGTTGGGTAAAAGATTTCCCACATTCCCTGCATTGATAAGGCTTTTCTCCTGTATGAATTCTCTGATGACAATTAAAGGGAAGAATTCTGGGTAAAAGGTTTCCCACATTCACAACAATGATAAGGCTTTTTCCTGTATGAATTCTCTGACTGTAATGAAGGGGAGAACTCTGGGTAAAAGATTTTCCACATTCACTGCATTTATAAGACTTCTCAGAGGAGAATCCAAGATGGTGGCATAGGTAAACACCTACACTGCTGCCTCGCACAACAATTTCAAAACTACAACTAAAAGACATAACGGACATCATCCAGAGCCACAGGAAAGCTGGCGGAGTGGAAATTCTACAACTAGAGAGAGAGAGAGAGAGAGCGCACACAGGGACCACTCTAGCGATTACCCACTCACGTGAGACTCAGGGGCCATGGAGGGCGGGCTGACTGGAAGGCAAGGCAGTCTGTTAAACTCTGAGATTCTACCCATCCCAAGCTTACCAGAGAAGATTTTGCAGTTTTGCAAGTCTGGTATCATAAGGCTGAATCCAACACAGAAGTTCTCCCGGCATAGTAAGAGATCACAAACAAAAGAAATGGAGGAAAACAAACAACTGGATATAGAGTTCAAAACCACGTTTATAAGGTTTTTCAAGAATATCCTAAAAAAGTTGGATAAAGTTAGCGAGTCCCAAGAGGAGATGAAAAAGAACTAACTAAGATGGAAAAGGACCAACTAGAAATTAAACATACACTGACTGAAATAAAAAAATATTATTCAGAGATCTAACAGCAGACTAGAGGAAGGCAAGAATCAAGTCAAAAATTTGAAATATAAAGAAGCAGAAAACACTCAACTGGAAAAGCAAGAGAAAATAATCCAAAAATGTGAAGATGATGTAAGGAGCCTCTGGGACAGCTTCAAGCGTACCAACATCAGAATTGTGGGGGTGCCAGAAGAAGAGAGAGCAAGATACTGAAAACCTATTTAAAGATATAATGACTGAAAACTTCCTACATCTGGTAAAAGAAATAGACTTACAAGTCCAGGAAGCACACAGAACCCCATATAAAAGAAATCCAAAGAGGACCACACCAAGACACATCATCATTAAAATACCAAGAGCAAAAGACAAAGAGAGAATATTAAAAGCAGCAAGAGAAAAATAGTTCATTACCTACAAGGGGGCACCTATAGGACTGTCAGCTTATTTCTCAACAGAAATGATGCAGGCCAGATGGGAGTGGCAAGAAATATTCAATGTGATGAATAGCAAGAACCTACAACCAAGAATACTCTATCCAGCAAAGCTATCATTCAGAATTGAAGGGCAGATAAAGAGCTTCACAGAGAAGAAAAAGCTAAAGGAGTTCCTCAACTCCAAACCAGTATTATATGAAATGCTGAAAGGTACTCTTTTAGAAGAGGAAGAAGAAAAAGGTAAAAGCCAAAAAATTATGAACAACAAATACATATCTATCAACAAGTGAATCTAAAAATTAAGTGAATTAAAAATTTGATCAACAGAATAAACTGGTGAATATAATAGAATCAGGAGCACAGAAAGGGAGTGGACTAATAATTCTCAGGGGGAAAGGGGTGAGGGTTATACAGGGAGAAACTGGACAAAAATCATACACCTATGGATGAGGTCAATGAGAGGGAGGTAAGGTTAGAGGGAAGGGTGTGATAGGGGAGCTATGGAAGGGGAAGTAATCTGAATAATAAAGTTTTAATTAAAAAAACAAAACAAATATATTAAAAGAAAAATCCCTTTTATAAGGACTTTGAAGACTTTAAGTGGTATGGCAATAAAAACAGAAAAATACATTTAGTCTATTACATTTAGAAGTGTTTGGGAGTAAAAATACAACCTATCCTATATAATAAAAGCCTAATATGCAAATTTCCCCCTCTACTGGAAGTTCAACCGCTTACTATGACGTGTGCTGACCACCAGAGGGTAATGTGGAATATGGCAGACATTGGCAGTGCCGTATTGGCAGGGGTGGCAGTGGAATTGCTGCTAGCTCCAGTGGGCCCCAATGAAAGTGGGACTGTGGCTGCATGGTAGAGCAGGTGAGTGGGTGGCACCAGGCAAGGTGGGTGGGATCAGGCTGGTTGGCTGGCTGCAGCAGGTGTCATAGAGACCAGTGGTTCCAGTCGTTAGAGTTACTTGGCTTTTATATATGTAGATGTGAATTCTATCTTAGATTGATAGGATCAAAAATATTCAGATAAAAGTAAATAAATTTTAAATATTAATTTATATTTAAAATATTCTAATATTTCAATTTGTAATTTTACACTTATTTCTTATATGTGCATGCTTATATTTATGAATATACATGTTTATTACATGTGTAGTTGAACATATATGTGTATTACATGTGTGTAGGTGTAACATTCAGCAAACTCTTATATCCAAAATTATGACATATTTTATGTATGCACATGTATTACAAGTGCATATGAAAAGTGGTATGTGTACGTGTATCATTACATGAAACATAAAAATCTTGTGTCCATTAAGCATTAATTAACATTTTACAATAAATGTTGCTGATAAAACATGTTTAATTAAAGCCTAGGTTTAACTGTGATAAGACTTTTGACAGACAAAAAATATTTTATTAAAAAAAAGCATCTATCTATCTATATATCTATATATATATATATCTATATATGGCTTTTCTCCTGTATGAACTCTCTGATGTTGATGAAGTTGGATCTTAGCAGTAAAAGCTTTTCCACATTCACTGCATTTAAAAGGCTTTTCTCCAGTGTGAACTCTCTGATGATATTGGATACCACTGATACTTGTAAAAGATTTTCCACATTCAATGCAGTGATAGGGCCTTTCTCCAGTATGAACTCTTTGATGAGAATGACGAAGACAATTACTGACAAAAGATTTCCCATAATCATTGTACTCATAAGGCCTTCCTTCTGTGTGAACTCTCTGCACATAATGGAGGGCCCTGCTACTGGTCAAAGTTTTTCCACATTCACTGTGCTCACAAGGCCTTTCTCCAGTGTGCAAAGCTTGGTGATTACCTAGGCTGTCACTACTGGTAAAAGCTTTCACATATTTAGTGCACTGAAAAAGCCTTTCTTCAGTATGACCTAGCTATTGATAATTTGGTAAAATATTTTCCACATTCAGAGCTCACAAAACACTGACTTCCAACATGAACACCCTTTTTCCTGAATAAACATGTGGGTGTAAGTAATGTCTTCCTTGCATTCTTTTCTAGTGTAATAATTTTCTCTGCTTTGAAACATCATCCCACACGTCAGAATAGGATTTGGAATGTCCCTGAGGTGAGTAGCCTTTAGGGGGAGAGGTCTTGACCCAGTAAGCACAACTTGCCCAACGGCCCCGCATGTGAAATGATTCTGGGACAAACTGAAATCTCAGTTGTTTGCAAGTGAAATCCTGTCCACACCGCTAATGAAAGTCTTCTCTCTCACATGCTGCTGATGAACTTTTACACTGGAAAAAAAAAAAAACATTTTGCACATACGCCACACCTCAACAGTCTCTGGTCGTGTTGTGTTCCCTGCAGCTCAGTCAAATGGAAAATTTTTCTCAAGACGAGCCCACAACTCTCACAGGGGTGGCTCTTCTGGGAAGACAAAGCTATCTTGGGATCCCTTGCCTCTGACACTCTTACAGAAAACTTCTGTTCAGTCGGGGCCTCCACATTCTCTGTTCCACAGCAGCAACCTGAACAAAAGGAAACACTGGTGAAGTACATGTTCATGTTTTGGAATCAGAATATCTTTTTTTTTTAATGTTTTATTGATTTTTTACAGAGAGGAAGGGAGAAGGATAGAGAGTAAGAAACATTGATTTAAAAAAAAAAAAACATCGATGAAAGAGAAACATCGACCAGCTGCCTCCTGCACAACTCCTACTGAGGATGTGCCTGCAACCAAGGTACATGCCCTTAACTGGAATCAAACCTGGGACCTCTCATTCTTCAGGCCGATGCTCTATTCACTGAGCCAAACTGGTTACAGCGGAATCAGAATATCTTCATCACAAATGTTTATTTGTTATGACCAGGAATGATTCCATAGAGATATTTTCAAGACAAGTGAAGTAGAATCTGAGGAAATTGCTTTTAAATTATATAACGTGGCTAATCAACGATGAAAATCTCACCAACTGAAGGACAGAAGCACAGGATAGGATACAAGGAAGAGAGGAAGGCTCTACTCATTGTTCCTGCACAAAGGCTTTTTTAGGGACCTTACATGCTGGCCATGTGAGTCTATCTAGAATTATTTGAAGGTGCCCATACCCATAAAAAATTAATTGTATTAGAGTACATGAGGTTCAACATTAATATAATAATACTTGTGCACTCCAAGGTGGTATTGGCACAGACCAACGCTGGTTTGCAGTAAAGAGAGACCTGTGAAAGAGGCAAAGGTGCTAACTCAAGAGAGGTTAAGGTTATCCTTGGGCTGAGAATCTAAGTAGAAATGATCACTATTCAACCTGTGTAGTTGGCAAAGTATCAATAAATAACCAAAAATAAGCATAATTGGGTAAGGACTGGGCAACTGTAAGAAAACACTGATGAATAAAACAAGTTTTTAGTTATGAATGTAACAAAGGGCAGGCATGAAAGCCTCCCCAACGACTCTTCACCAAGGCAAGACCGCCTGTGGGTCCACTGTGTCATTCATAAAGTCACATTTCTTCTGTGATGCACAAATGATTCTTCCCCTTAAATCCCGTTTGAGCCATTGCACGGGATAAATGATGCAAATCTTCAAAAACAATAGTAAAGATAGATGGTCAACACTGTGGTAGACCAACAAAAGACAAAATCACAGAGAAAACCTATTGAGTGACATCATCAAGATGGCAGGATAACCGAAACCGGTTTGGCTCAGTGGATAGAGCATAGGCCTGCGGACTGACGGGTCGCAGGTTCGATTCTGGTCAAAGGCATATATCTTGGTTGCGGGCACATCCCCAGTAGGGGGCGTACAGGAGGTGCCTAATCGATGTCTCTCTCATTGATGTTTCTATCTTTCTCCTTTCCTCTCTGTAAGAAAATCAATAAAATATATTAAAAAAAAAAAAGATGGCAGGATCAGAGATATGAGCATGTCCTCCCACCCAAGTGTAAGCAGACAGCTATCCATGAACAAAGCAGCCCACAGAAATGGGAATAAGAGTACCATGCAGACAAAGAGTATTACTGAACATAAATAAAGGATAAGTGTAGAGAAAGGATAACTGGAAAGACTGGGTGAACAAACATACTTGAAGATACCTACAGTCAAAACAAGGGTCAAAGTTACCTCCAGCAGCCACTGTGCTTCTGCTATCATTGACCACAGTGGCTTCTTCAAAAAATACTGGAAATCATTGTGTTTAAAAACCACAGAATGCCTTGGTCAGTATGGCTCAGTCGGTTGGAGCATCGTCCTGAATACCAAAGCGTCTAGGATTCAATTTGTAGGCAAGGCACATATCATTATGTGGTTTCCATTTCAGTTACTTTGTGTGCAGAAGGCAGCATATTGATGTTTTTCTCTCACACTGATGTTTCCCTCCTTCTCTGTCTCTTCTCCCACCTCCCTCTCCCTCTCTCTTTCCCTTTATCTGAAACCAATAATAAATATACAAATAAGAATTTCAAGGTAACCAAACTCAAAAGAGAACTCAAAATTTTAGGGACAAAGTAAATAAAGACAACTTATCAAAATTCATAAATAAAATTCAGAAAATGCAATTCTAAGAGGAAATTTTATAGGGATAAATGCTTACATTATAAAAAAAGATCTCGAAAAACCTAAGCTGCTATCTCAGGAATCTAGAAACAAAATAAGAACGTAAACCCAAAGGTTGCAAAGGAATGAAAAAATAAATATTTGAACAAGCATCAATAAAAGGGAGATAAGGTAAAATAAAAGGATACCTGATATGTATTTTCTAAAAAATACAAAAATTGGCAAACCTTGAGTTACACTAAAGCAAAAAACAAACAAAAAAACAAGCCCCAGGAAATGAAAGTTAAGACAATACACCTCACACTATGAACCACAAAGCATCAGAAGAGATGTTGATGTTAGGAGACCACATGACCCTCCATAGAGAAATTTGTCAACATCCCATTAGAACTTCTGAAATACATAAACAAATTCAGAGGCCTGGCCAGGTAGCTCAGTTGTTTAGTATGTGGTCCAGATGCACCAAGGTTGTGGGTTCAATCCCCCATCAGGGCACATGTAAGGAACAGCCAATAAATGCTTAGATTGGTTGAACAGCAGATCAGCATTTCCTTCTCTTTCTTTGTCTACCTTCCTGTCTCTAAAATTAATAAATAAAGGCTGCCCAGTGCAGGTTAGTGATTGAGCATTGGCCTATAACCTAGGACAGAGGTTGGCAACAGAGCCCAATATCAACAGTACAATGATTAAAATTTCTTTTGAGACTCAATTTTTTTAAACTTCAATTATACAAGTAGGTACATTTATCTTAATTAGGGTACTCCTAAGTTTGCCTTTGCTAAAAACTCAAGGCCAAAGAGCTGCATGTGACTTACGCGAGCTGTGGTTCGCCGACCACTGACCTAGGACATTACAATTCCATTCCTTGTCAGGGCACATGTACAGGTTGTGGGCCCACTCTCCAGTGGGGGGCAATTTGGGGATAGCTGATCAATGACTCTCTTTTTCATTATTCATGTTTCTATCTCTCTCCTTCTCTTCCTCTCTGAAATCTATAAAAATATATTTTAAAATTAAATAAATAGCCTGGCCCGTGTCCCTAAGGGCTGAGAGTGCCTGCCTGCACACTGGAAGGTCACAGGTTCTATTTCCAGTAAATGGTAGGTACATGGATTTCAGGTCTGATCCCCCCTCTTAGTGGGGGCGCATGTTAGAGGCAACCAATTGTTGCTTCTCTCTCTCTCTCTGCCTAAGAAAAAAAATCAATGGAAAAAATATTCTCACTCTTTGGGTAAAGATAAAAGAATAAGGAATGAAATTCAGAAAAGTTACAAGAGAGGAGATCCAAGATGGCAGTGAAGGCAAAAGCCTGTACTCGCTGCCTCCCACAACCATTTTAAATTACAACTAAAATACAGAACAACCAGTAGCCACAATCACTGGAAAGCTGGATGAATGGAAGTTTTACGACTAGAGAAGTAAAGAAGAAAGCACACTGAGACTGGCATGAGATGCGGAGGCACAGAAGGTGCTGGTCCTATACCCATGTGGGCCCTTTTTTTTTTTAAATTGGGAGGGAGGTCATCTCTGCAGGTCACCTGGAGCAGCAAGGGGTCCCAATCCCACAGAAGATGCCCAGCCCAGGGTCCCAGAACTGGGAAGAAGTCCATACTGGCAGTAAGAACTACGGGCTATAAAATCCAGTATACAGCTCTTACTGGTTTGGGTCAGTGGATAGAGCGTTGGACTGAGAGGTCCCGGGTTCGATTCCGGTCTTGGGAATGTACCTTGGTTGTGGGCATGTCCCCAGTGGGGAGTGTGCAGGAGGCAGCTGATTGATGTTGCTCTCTCATCAATATTTCTAGCTCTCTGTTCCTCTCCCTTCCTCTCTTTAAAAAAAAAAAATCAAAAATCAATAATAAAATATATATATATACATATATATATATATATATATATTTTTTTTTTTTAAAGATAAACCCATAGCTAACATAATACTCCATGGGCAAAAACTAAAACCACTTCCCCTAAGAGCAAGAAAGAGACAGGGATGCCCACTTTCACCACTCCTCTTTCACATAGTACTGGAAGTATTAGCCATTGCAATTAGACAAGAAGAAATAAAAGGCATCCAAATTGGAAAAGAAGTAAAGCTGTCCATATTTGCAGATGATATGATACTGTACATAAAAAACCTGAAACACTCCATCAAAAAACTAATAGACTTAATAGATAAATTCGGCAACGTAGCAGGATACAAAATTAATGCCAAGAAATCTATGGCATTTCTATATACCAATAGTGAACTTACAGAAATTAAGACTAAAAAAGCAAGCCATGAATTTCTTGGTGTTAATTTTGTATCCTGTTACATTGCTGAATTCATTAAATCTAGCAGCTTTTTGACAGAGTCTTTTGAGTATTCTATGTACAATATCATGTCATCTGCGAATAATGACAGGTTTACTTCTTTTCCAATTTCGATGCCCTTCATTTCTTCTTCTTGTCTGATCGCTATGGCTAGCATTTCCAATACTATGTGGAACAGGAATGGTGAAAATGGGCATTCCTATCTTGTTCCTGTTCTTAGGGAAAATGGGTTTAGTTTTTGCCCACTGAGTATGATGTTGGCTGTAGGTTTGTCATATAAGGCTTTATTTATGTTGAGTTATGATCCATGTACTGATACTTTGCTGAGTTTTTATTAAGAAAGGGCGTTGGCCCTGACTGATTTGAGTCAGTGGATAGAGCATCAGCCTGCAGACTGAAGGGTCCAAGGTTCAATTCCAGTCAAGGGCATGTACCTTCGTTGTGGGCACATACCCAATGACGGGGCAGGAGGCGGATGATTGATTTCTCTCTATCATCAGTGTTTCTGACTCTCTATCCCTCTCCCTTCGTCTCTCAGAAAAAAAGTGTTGGATTTTGTCAAATGCTCTTTCTGCATCAGTTGATATGATTATATGATTTTTAAATTTTGTTTATGTGATGTATTATGTTTATTGATTTCTGGATATTGTACCATCCTTGTATAACCAGAATAAATCTTACTTGGTCTTGGTGTATGACCTTGGTGCAGCCACTGTGGAGTTTCCTCCAAGAAACTAAAAATGGAGCTCCCATTTGACCCAGTAATCGCACTTCTAGGATTATATCCCAAGAAACTAGAAACACCAATCAGAAACGGTATGTGCACCCCTATGTTGATAGCAGTACAATTCACCATAGCTAAGATTTGGAAACAGCCTAAATGCCCAAAAGCAGATGAGTGGATTAGAAAACTATGGTACATCTACATAATGGAATACTACACTTCTATAAAAAAGAAGGAATTCTTACCATTTGCAGCAGCATGGATGACCTGGAAAGCATTATGTTAAGTTAAATAAGCCAAGCAATAAAAGAAAAATACCACATGATCTCACTCATTTATGGAAAATAAAGATGGGAATGGCAAGAAATATTCAATGTGATGAATAGCAAGAACCTACAACCAAGAATACTCTATCCAGCAAAGCTATCATTCAGAATTGAAGGGCAAATAAAGAGCTTCACAGATAAGAAAAAGCTAAAGGAGTTCATCAACTCCAAACCAGTATTATATGAAATGCTGAAAGTACTCTTTTAGAAGAGGAAGAAGAAAAAGATAAAAAATTATGAACAATAAATATGTATCAACAAGGGAATCTAAAAATTAAGGGAATTAAAAATTTGATCAACAGAATAAACTGGTGAATATAATAGAATCAAGAGCACAGAAAGGGAGTGGACTGATAATTCTCTAGGGGAAAAGGGTGAGGGGTGTACAGGGAGAGACTGGACAAAAATTAAACACCTGCCGAAACCTGTTTGGCTCAGTGGATAGAGCATCGGCCTGCGGACTGAAAGGTCCCAGGTCCCATTCCGGTCAAGGGCACGTACCTTGGTTGCAGGCACATCCCCAGTAGGGGGCGTGCAGGAGGCGGCTGATCGATGTTTCTCTCTCATCGATGTTTCTGACTCTCTATCCCTCTCCCTTCCTCTCTGTAAGAAATCAATAAAATATAATAAAAAATTTTTTTAAAAAATCATACACCTATGGATGAGGTCAACAGGGTGGAAGTAAGAGTAGAGGGAGGGTTGTGAGCCAGATGGAGGGGAGCTATGGAGGGGAAAAAAAGAGAAACAAAGTATTAATCTGAATAATAAAGATTTAATTAAAAAAAAAAAAAGAAGAAGAAAGAATATACCGTGTTCACGGATTGGCAGAATCAACATCATTAAAATGTCCAGGAATCCAAGATGGCGGCATAGATAAACACCTACACTGCTGCCTCGCACAACATTTTCAAAACTACAACTAAAAGACAGAACGGACATCATCCAGAACCACAGGAAAGCTGGCTGAGTGGAAGTTCTACAGCTAGAGGGAAGGAGAGTGGCTCACGGAGACCCAGAGGAGCTCCAAAAAGCTGAGGTACAGAGACACACGCATGGAGAAAGCAAGTGACGGCGAACCTGGCCAGCTTTCTCTGGCGGGAGGGAGACAGAGACTCTCAAAGGCATTGAACTCCTTATCCTCCAACACTAAACACCAGATCCAGCCGAAACTCATTTGGGAGAGTTTGGACTATGAAAAGGGAGAGGTGCATGGAAATTTAGGGGAGTCTCAAAAGATCAGAGGTCTGCTGGCGTGCACGGCACTGCGCAGAGGGCAGATTGCTGATTGTGCCGCTGGCTTTCGCAAGTGGGCCGGAGACAGACCCTCCCAACTGTGCCACTTCTGACTCCACTAAGTCCCGGTTTCGGGTGAAACCCTGGGGACCTAGACTCCTGTGGTCCTGGAGCACAGGGGAGCCGGAAAGGCAGCGGTCTAGAGGCACTGAGGGTGTGCGCACACAAGGACCACTCCAGCGATTACCCAGGCACGTGAGACTATGGGGCTGTGGAGGGCAGGGCCGACTGGAAGGCAAGGCAGTCCCTTAAGCCCTGAGACTCCACCCACCCCAAGCTCAACAGAGGCTTCTTTGGTTTTGCAAGTCTAGTATCATAAGGCTGAATCCAACACAGAAGTTCTCCCGGCATAGTGAAAATGCCGAGACAAGGGAAGGGATCACAAACAAAAAAATGGAGGGGGGAAAAAAAGGACGGGATATAGAGATCAAAACCACGCTTATAAGGTTTTTCAAGAAAATGCTAGAAAAGTTGGATAAAGTTAGCGAGAGCCAAGAGGAGATGAAAAAGGATCAACTAGAGACACTGACTGAAATAAAAAATGTTATACAGAGTCCTAACAGCAGACTAGAGGAAGGCAAGAATCAAGTCAAAAATTTGAAATATAAAGAAGCAAAAAACATTCAACTGGAAAAGCAAGAAGAGAAAAGAATCCAAAAATGTGAAGATAATATAAGGAGCCTCTGGGACAGCTTCCAACGGACCAACATCAGAATTGTGGGGGTGCCAGAAGAAGAGAGAGAGCAAGATACTGAAAACCTATTTAAAGAAATAATGAGGGAGAAACCAAGATGGCGGCATAGGTGAACACCTAAACTGCTGCCTTGCACAACAATTTCAAAACTACAACTAAAAGACAGAACGGACATCATCCAGAACCACAGGAAAGCTGGCTGAGTGGAAATTCTACAGCTAGAAGGAAAGAGAGGGACTCACAGAAACCCAGAGGAGCTGCAAAAAGCAGAGGTACGGAGACGCGCACGCTGAGAGAGCGGGCACCAGAGTACCTGGCTGGCTTTCTCTGGCGGGAGGGAAATGGAGACTCTCAATGGCATTGAACCCCTTATCTTACGACACTAAACCATAGATCCAGCCGAAACTCATATGGGGGAGTTTGGACTGTGAAAAGGGAGAGGTGCACGGAAATTTAGGGGAGTCGCAGAAGATCAGGTCCGGTCTCGCACACGCACAGTGCTGCGTGGAGGACAGATGGCTGTCTGTGCCGCTGGCTTTTGCGACTGGGCGGGAGACAGACCCTTCCAACTGTGCCCCTTCTGAGTCCACTGAGTCCCTGTTTCAGGCGAAACCCTGGGGACCTAGACTCGTGTGGTCCCGGGCGCAGGGGAGATGGAAAGGCAGAGGTTAGAGGCACTGCGGGTGCGCGCGCGCACAGAGACCACTCAAGCCATTACCCAGTCACGTGAGACTGAGGCTGGGGCCCTCGCACTGGGGCTGGGGCTGAGGCCCTCGCGCTGAGGCTGAGACCCTCGTGCTGAGGCTGGGGCTGGGACCCTCATACTGAGGCTGCAGGCGCTGAGACCCTTGTGCTGAGGCTGAGGCTGGGA
>JAAGEH010001199.1:0-10612 GCA_011751065.1 Lasiurus cinereus
GGCAGCTGGTCGACGTCTCTCTCTCATCGATGTTTCTGACTCTCTGTCTCTCTCCCTTCCTCTCTGTAAAAAAAATCAATAAAATCTATTTAAAAAATAAATGAAAAATAAAATAAAATAATCGTGTGCCCTCGGCCGCCCTCCCCCGCCCTCCGAAGCCCCAGGGGCTCAGGACAAGGGTTAGGGTGCCCCCCTCACACTGAGCCCGACCACCCGTGTCCCCCACGCATCCCGGCGTGTTCCTGGTGCCATGACAACAAGGTGAGGCGCGGATCAGGCCCGGCAGCCCCGGCGGGCACGGAGGTGCGGCCGGACCATCTGTCCGCGCGGGGCCATCCATCAGCGGGCGCAGCTGCCTGGCCGGCGGCGGCGGGCAGGCGGGCGGGCGCACAATGCGGGCGGCTCCTCGGCGTGCGGGCAGAGCGGCCGATGTGATTAAGTCCCCTCCTCATTATGCGGGGGGAGGAAGAGAGGGGGAATTTCCACCTTCATCCATAATGCATGGCCGGCCCGTCTCCATGGCAACGCAAATTCAAGGTTACCGGCTCCCGGCGCATAATGGGGCGCAGGCGGCCGGGGTCCCTGTCGAGGAAAAAGCCGCATCCATCACCGGGCCGGGGACGGCCTCGTGTGCACTGGCCGGCGGGCGGGGAAGGACCCGGGAGGAGGATGCTAATAAAACACCGATTACCTTCTCGTCAAGTTGCGTCGCGGCGGTGTGTGCAGGGGCGGGTGGAGGAGGAGGAGGAAGGGAGACCCCTCGTCAAACCCGCAGCAGCTCCGGAACCATCCGGGAGGCCGGCTGGCCGGGCGCTGGGTCGGACCCGCCCTGCGGTACCGCGTGGCGATATCCTGGCTGCATTTCTTTTTCTTCTCTTTTTAAAATATATTTTATTGATTTTTCACAGAGAGGAAGGGAGAGGGATGGAGAGCCAGAAACATGGATGAGAGAGAGACATCCATCAGCCGCCTCCTGCACGCCCCCCACTGGGGATGTGCCCGCCACCAAGGCGCATGCCCTTGCCCGGAATCGAACCCGGGACCCTTCAGTCCGCAGGCCGACGCTCTATCCACTGAGCCACACCGGTCTCGGCTTTCCACTGATTCTCAGGGAGAGTGGAGAAAGGGAGAGACAGAGAGAAACATCGAGGGGAGAGAGAGACGCAGCGATCAGCTGCCTCCTGCACATGCCCTGACCAAGGCCCAGACCGGGGAGGAGCCCGCCACCGAGGTCCGCATCCTTGACCGGGATCGAACCCGGGGTCTCTGGGTCCACAGGCCGGCGCTCTGCCCGCTGAGCCACACCGGCCAGGGCTACAAACTTGGGCCTCGGGGGCACGTGTGGGGGCACAGCAGGTGCGGGGAGCTTTGCCGTCCGCTCCCCACGCCCGGCACCTCTCAGAGACGTGAGAAGAGGCGGAGCTCCAGCCAGAAAACCATGCTGATAAAGAGGCTGATGGAGCCAAGACCGGTGTGACTCAGTGGATAGAGTGTGGGTCTGCGGACTGAAGGGTCCCAAGTTCGATTCCGGCCGGGGGCATGTACCTTGGTGGCCGGCAGCTGATGGATGTCTCTCTCTCATCGATGTTTCTGACTCTCCCTTCCTCTCTGTGAAACATCAATAAAATATATTAAAAAAAAAAAAAAAGAGGCTGACGGATCCTTGCCACTCGGATGGATGGAGGGGCCGCCAGTGTGCGGGCCTCTTCCTGCCGATGCCGGGATCTCACACCGGGTTCTGCCCAGGGCTGGCGCGGGCCCCGCGGATACCGACGTGCCCATGATGAATTTTGCTGCCGCATCCACACCCCGGCTCCAGCCGGCTTCCAAGCAGGGAGCTCGCCCTGGTCGGCGCAGCTCAGCGGTGGAGCGCAGACCCAGGAACCAGGGGGTCAGGGTTCGATTCCCCGTCAGGGCACAGGCCCGCTCACGGGCTCTGTCCCCAGTGTGGGGGGCGCGTGGGAGGCAGCCAGTCACAATGCTCATCATCGTCGGTGTTTCTCTCCCGCTCCCTCTCCCTCCTCTCTGAACCGAGAAAAACGGGGAAAGTCCGGGAGCGAGCTGTCTGGCTGGGTCTGGGTGATGTTCGTTCCATGGGGTCTGCATGAGGGCCCAGCACCCTGCTTTCAACAAACCAACGTGCTGGGGTTTGAGGGGCGGGGGGTGTCTTACAAACGGATCTTGACCTCCTGGCCGGCTCCCTCAGCCCCTGGGCGCACCCACGCCTCCACCCGTGGCCGCCCACCTGCAGTGAGAGCCCGAGAGCCCGGCCCCGCCTGGCGGGCGCCCCAGCAGCTGCCGAGGAGGAGCTGCCCCCAGGAGGTGCCCCCCAAAGCTACCCACCCCGCACCCAGCCCCGTCCTGGGCTTGGTGTGGACCGTGGCTCCTGACTTTCCTCGAGGTTTGCGTTGCGGCCTCTCTGGTTTTTACCTCTGATCCCAGAGCCACGGGTCTTTCCCGCTGAGAGGGACTCACAGCTCCCACGTGTCCTCGGGTTTTAAATCTCACGTCCATCGGCCTCAGGGAGGAGGGGAGGGAGAGCCGCATCCTCAGTGAGGAGAGGCTCGCTGTGACCTGCCTCCTGTGCCCCCACCCTGGGGGCCACACGTCCCTGACCAGGAACCAAACCCCATGCTCAGCCACGGAGCCACTGGCTGGGCTGCCCCAGGTTTTAGGGTCTCCTCCCGGGGGTCCCTAGATGGCGGGGGGCTCCCCGAGACTGTGGAGGGGAGGGAGGAGCGTGGGCGGGGGCTCCCGCCATCCAGCAGCGTCTTGGGGAGTCGGCTGGTCCTGGACACCTCCCTTAGAGACACCTCGCCCGGCCCAGCAGGGACCTGTCCCTCACAGAGAGGGGGCGGGGCTCGGCCATCCCAGGGGCCTGCGGGGACCTGTCCCTCACAGAGAGGGGGCAGGGCTTGGCCATCCCAGGGGCCTGCAGGGACCTGTCCCTCACAGAGAGGGGGCAGGGCTTGGCCATCCCAGGGGCCTGCAGGGACCTGTCCGTCACAGAGAGGGGGCAGGGCTTGGGCTCTGCACCTCCCTCACCCCCAGTGCCAGGCGGGTTCGTGCCCCAGGGACTGGTCACGGGCGTCAGTGGGGCCAGCGGCGTCTGCTGCCTGTTCCCTCCAGAGCGAGAGCAGAGGATGGGACAGGGTCAGCTCAGAGCGGGTGGGGAGGGAGAGAGGGGGAGGGGCAGGGGGAGAGACAGAGGAGGGAAGAGGGGGAGGGGAGAAGGGGAGTGAAGGAAAAGGAAAGAGAGGGAGAGAAGGAGGGAGGGAGGGAGGGAGGAGAATGGGGGGAGGGAGGTGGGGAGAGGGATGGAGGGAAGGAGGGAGGGAGGAACGGTGACACGGTGCCCTTGGACTGGGGTGCTGACTCAGCTGGAACAACGCAAACTCGTCTCCCGGCCAAGCAGCGTGTGCGTGCTCGTGGGTGCATGTACTCGCACACGCCACGTGCGTGCATCACATGCGTGTGCCGCCACCTATGCACGCACGCTCCCTGCCATGCAATGCTGGGCTGGCTCCGGGGGCGCTGGTCTCAGACGCTGCCCTCCATTGACGTCGGCGGTGACCAGTTAATTTCCTGGCCCCGGGTGTGACGCACCCACAGTCGCCCCGGCTCTGGATCCCCTGTCAGCACTCACCGTGCGGCTGCCCGGCTCGGCCTGGAGCACCAGGCCGGCAGCACCCACCCCACGTGTGGGCTATTTACTTACCTTTTTTTAAAAAATACATTTTATTGATTTTTCACAGAGAGGAAGGGAGAGGGGCAGAGAGCTAGAAACATCGATGAGAGAGACATCCATCAGCCGCCTCCTGCACACCTCCCACTGGGGATGTGCCCGCCACCCAGGTCCATGCCCCTGACCGGAATCGAACCCGGGACCTTTCAGTCCACAGGCCGACGCTCTACCCACTGAGCCACACCGGTCTCGGCTGTTTACTTATGTTTAAGAAACCGGCTCGTGTACGTGGAACAACGTTCCGCTAGAAATGGAGGATCCGGCTCTTCCCAGAGCCGCGGCCGACACTGTTGTACGGTGGCCTCAGACGCAGCCCGGGTGCCAGGTCGGGAGGATGGACGCGCCTGAGTCCGGGGTGCGGAGGGGGGGAGACATGGTCCCGGGACTGAGCACCCACCGCCCTGAGGCTCCGCGTCTCCCTCCCGCTCCCCTGTCTGCAGACGCCTGTCCCTCCTGGGCCGGACGTGGGGCCCCTCCCGCAGGTCCTGGACTGGCCCTCCCGTCCCCCGTACCTGTGGGCAGCGGCGGCTGGGAGCCTTGCCCGGGGCGACTGGGGTCACAGCTTCCTGGGGTCACAACCCCGAGCACCTCCAGCCCCAGCAAACCCTGACCCGGCTCTCCCCTCAGCCTGGGAGCCAGACGACCCCTGCCCGGCTCCCTGCAGGGACCCGCCTCCGTGTGTGCCAGGCGGTGAGCTCGGTCCCTGCGGGCGCCTGGGGACACGGCAGACACAGCTCCCGAGATCACGCCCGGCTCGGCGGCTGAGCATCCGCCGAGGAACCAGGAAGGAGGCCAGGGTTCGACCCCCGGTCGGGGCCCAGGCCCGGGTGGCGGGCTCCGTCCCCAGGAGGGGCCTGCGGGAGGCAGCCGGTCCGTGGTTCTCTCTCCTCGTGGAAGTTCCTCTCTCTCTCTCCCCCTCCTGTCTGAAACCAATAAAAATACAGCGGTACCTCGAGATACGAGTGCCCTCACATACGAGATTTTTGAGATACGAGCCGTCGAGCGAGCGATTTTTGCTTTGAAATACGAGCAACAGCTGAGATGGGAGTCATCGCATGGATCGGCCGGCTGCACACGACCCACCCGTTCACCGCGACGCGAGCGTCTCATCGCTTCCCACGCCTCAAGGTGACGGAACGAATTAAACTCGCATCTCGAGGTGCCGCTGTACACAGATTTTTTAAAAATCACAGAGGCCGCCGGAGCAGCTGGGGCCGGGCTCGCTCTGAGGGCCTGGGGTGGGGGTGGGGGTGGGGGCAGCTGTTGACTGAGACTCAGACCCGCTCTCCCGAGGCCTGGGTGTCCCCATCACTGGCACCTCCTCCAATGAGTGATGTCGGGTGGCCCAGCCTCCCTGGGGGGCGGAGAGGACGCGTGAGGCTGCAGCCACAATTGTCTGGAGACGTGATCCAACCAGGTTAGCGAGCCCGAGGGGGGTGGGAGGGGTGCATTGAGGGGCAGCGAGGTCCCCAAAGCTGCTCCCGAGGAAGCAAGTAAACAGGGTGCTTCCCGGCTGTTGGTCAGTAGGACCTCGGGGTATTGTTTTGAGGGAACTCAGGGAGACCCTTTCTGCCTTCTCCTGGCCGTGGGCCTGCTGCCCGGCCCCTCCCCCCTCTTGTCTCATTTGCATGTTTCCTAGGAGACGGCCGCCCTCCTCCTCCTCCTCCTCCTCCTCCTCGGTGGGACCAGGATTGGGAAATCCGTCCTCCTGGTGCTGCTGGGGCGCCCCTGTCCCTGGGAACATGGAAGAAGCACGCGTGTGGCTCATGTCCGCCCCGTGTTCTCCGCGCTCCTGCTTCGGAAACACACAGACACGTGCTCCCACGTGTGTCGAGACACGCTCCTCATGGCGCATGTTCTCTGCGCGTCTCCACAGACCGTTCTGCCGCAGAGGAGGGGGAGGAGGGGGAGGAGGAGGAGGAGAGGTCAAGGGGTCATGCAGAGCAGAGAGAAGCCCGTCCCCCGTCCCGTCCACAGAGGAGGCCTCCGCTCCCCGTGAAACGGCCTGTTTGTTCCTCCTCTCTCTGCGCCTGAGGCCCAGCTTTACCTTATTTTTAAAAATATATATTTTATTGATCTTTCACAGAGAGGAAGGGAGAGGGACAGAGAGTCAGAAACATCGATGAGAGAGAGACATCGATCGGCCGCCTCCTGCACGCCCCCCACTGGGGATGTGCCCGCCACCCAGGTCCCTGCCCTGGACCGGCATCGAACCCAGGACCCCTCAGTCCGCAGGCCGACGCTCCATCCATGGAGCCACACCGGTCTCGGCCAATTTTATCTTCTTTTAAATGTAATTTAGATATACCTGTATATTTCTATAGAATGCTAGAGGCCCGGTGCACGAAATCCCACACGGATGGGGTCCCTGAGGGAGGTGGGTGGGGGATGGGACCGGCCCTCCCAGGGGTGGTGGGACGCCCTGACCAGCCCGGGGTCCGGATCCGTCCCGCTGACCTTTGCACCGGTTGTCGGGAGCCACGGGGCGGCTGCTTTTATATCGTTTCCTCCTTGAGGGGCATCTACCAGGGCTCCAGGCCAACTTGTAAGAACATTTTGCCAGCAGAGACCCGATATTGGGGGGCTGAACGTGTGGGCCGCAGTGGGACCCCAGGGGAGGGCAGGGAGGTGCTGTGGGTGCCTGGCCGTTCCACCTCCACGGGCCTCGCTGGGTGACAGCGAAGGGCACCCAGGAAGGACGCGGGCTCCGGCTCCTGAGACCGAGGGGTGTCCAGAGGCCCTGGAAGCCGTTGTGGGCGTGTCAGCTCCCTCTTTCCCTCAGCGCCCAGGGCCCAGCTCCCTCCCATCCTGGACGCCGCCTCCCGGTGCAGCTGGGGAGTCGGAGCCGGGAGACAGCCCAGCGGCTCAGCCAGGCCCCGGCCTCCGGTCCCGGGAGTGTCCGTCCGTCCGTACGCTGTGCCATGGGGTGCCAGCGGGAGGCGGTCGCTCGGTCCCACCTCTCCCACCACGTGTCCGGGCCCTGGGTGGCGGCCCCGAGAGAGCCCCTTCCTCTCAGGGGGGCCTGTCTCCCCAAAGCCAGCCCTGGGGAGAGCAGCTGAGGAAACAGCCGTGTCTGCTCGCTGATGCAACCCTTGCAGGAGCCCCGGCCGGGCCTGCGGCTGGGCGGCTGGTGAGAGGGGAGGGGGGCGAACCCCGAACAGCCCCGACCGAGGGGAGCAGGTGCGTCTCCCTGACATTCCGTCCCCTCCCCCGGAACACGTGCCTCTTTCCAGGGAACACGCCTGGACACATCTGGAGGCATCTCCTCTCGAGGAAAAGCATGTTTTTCTTTTCTTTTTTCTTTTTAAAATATATTTTATTGGTTTTTCACAGAGAGGAAGGGAGAGGGATAGAGTCAGAAACATGGATGAGAGAGACATCCATCAGCCGCCTCCTGCACGCCCCCCACTGGGGATGTGCCTGCAAGCAAGGTCCATGCCCTTATCCACTGAGCCACACTGGTCTCGGCAGCATGTTTTTCTTGTAGCCGGCGGCCTGTCTCTCAAGCAGCTGCTTCTGGGGCTCCTGGGAGCCCCTATCTGTCCACTCCCATCTCCCCTCTCTTCCTCCCGGAGACCTCCCGCCTGGGTCATCGCCCCCCTGTTGCCCGGCTTCCAGGGATGGGGGGCCCATGGCCTCGGGGCTCCGGGGCCAACAGGAGGCCAGGCCGGCCCCCGTGCTCCGGCCGGGCCGCTCCGGCCTCAGAAGCGGCTGTGAGCGGACGATGTGTGCCCAGATCCTCAGACGGAAATGGCCGTTCAACCTCGGGAAAACGAGGCCTGGACCGAGCTGGCGGGCAGACGCCGTGGGGTGGGGGTGGGGCGCACTGTGGGTGCAAGGTGTGGCCCGGCTCCCTCCGGGGACGTGGGGGAGACAGAGGTGCCCCAGCAGACCCCGCCCACCTGCCTTCACAGCGTCTCCTGGGAAATAGAGGGCACGGTGAGACCGGGACGTGGGACCTCATGTCTCACACACACACCCAGGCAGCCCCGCCCCCGTCAGAGCCCGCCTCTGGGAGAAGCGGCCGCAGCTGGCACCCACTCCTTCCGTTATGGCCGCGGGCCCTCTGGAGGAGGTGTCAGCCTCCTCCCTTCTCCCCCTCCAGAGGGAGACTCAGGGTCAGACTGCGTGCGAGGCCTTCCAACCTGGGCACCAGGCTCCGAGCTCCGAAGCCCAGGGCGAGGGGCGGGCCTGAGAGGGGAAGGGCCAGCTGCCATCATGGCTGTGTGGGCACCGGGCTGGCCCGGCCTGGCAGGCGGGCACGCCTACACCCCCCCCCCTCCCGGGGGCAGCTGGCCGGGGAGGCAGGAGCTGAGCCCAGCCTGGGGCGGGGCATTCACAGAGCAGAGCGGCCGGCGGGCGTGGGGCCCAGAGGGGTTCACATCCCAGCACCCCGCTCAGGACACGGCCTCCTGCCTGCCCTTCTCTGCCCCTGCCCGTCCCCGCTTTCCCTCGCCAGCCCTCCTTCCGCGCCCCTGCCCCCCGGGAACCTCGCGCCCGCACCGCTCCGGGCCCATGTGATTCCCCGCGGGATCAGCGGGACCCTGGGCGCCTTCCAGGGAACGGCCCCACGGCGGCGTCTGCAAAGCAGCCGGAGCAGGTGTCCGCGCGGATCTGCATATTCTCGCAAATCCCCGTTTTGAAATGCAAATGAGCGTGTGCAGCCTGCCGGCCGGAGATAAGGCCAGACAATGCGCTAATCCGGCTCCGGCGGCTGCTTATCGGGCGCCCGGGACCCCCAGCCGCCTCCGTGGGGGAGGACGGGGTCACAGGCAGGTAGCCAGCTCCCCGCCCTGCGAGCGGCGTGCACACGCGTGAGACACAGACGCGGTGGGACGTGGGCGGGGCGGGCTGTCAGTGTTTCCTGTGCGCCCACGTGTGTGTGCAGGCCGGGAGAAGCCCGTGTCAGCGTGGCTCCGCCTTCGCCCGCGAGCTGGGGGCTGCGAGGCGGGAGCCGGCAGGAGCCGGCGGGAGCGGGCTCCTCGCTGAGGGAAGGCCGGCGGGATCCCTGTGGTTTTTTAAAAAATGATCCTTAAATGATTGCAAAGAAATGCCGAAACCGGTGTGGCTCAGTGGATAGGGCGTCGGCCTATGGACTGAAAGGTCCCGGGTTCGATTCCGGTCAAGGGCATGTACCTTGCTTGCGGGCACATCTCCAGTGTGGGGCGTGCAGGAGGCGGCCGATAGATGTCTCTCATCAATGTTTCTAGCTCTCGATCCCTCTCCCTTCCTCTCTGTAAAAAACCAATAAAACATATTTTAAAATAATAATAATAATAATAATAATAATAATAATAAATAGCCGAAACCTTCGAAACCGGTGTGGCTCAGTGGATGAAGCGTCGGCCTGTGGACTGAAGGGTCCCAGGTTCAATTCCGGTCAAGGGCATGGATTTTGGTGGCGGGCACATCCCCAGGGTGGGGCGTGCAGGAGGCGGCTGATCGATGCTTCTCTCTCATCGATGTTTCTCTCTGTCCCTCTCCCTTCCTCTCTGTAAAACATCAATAAAATATTTTTTAAAAATTGCAAGGAAAGACATGGGAATGCCGTAATCTGCCAGGTGCCATCTGCCAGGTGCGTGAAATCAAATCCCATCATCATTCCTTTCTGCTCGCCTCTCTCTCCAGACACAAACGGCCAGGGAGCGGACCACCTCCCCCGACGTCGCACCATTCCTGCAAAACCCGGGCAGCGGGCACCGGGGTCCCGTTTTATTTCCGGGGCGCCCTTACCGCGGCCCCCGAAACAGACCACAGCTGCAGCAACGATGACCGGGACCTGGGGGCAGCGGGGCTTCGTGGGTGAGCGTCGACCTGGGAGCCAGGAGGTCAGGAACCAGGCGGGTCAGAGACCAGGAGCCGGGACCCAATCTGCCAGCCTGGGGGTGCCAGCTGCCCTCACCCGGCCCACGGAGCGGCCTTCCTGCTGAGGCGTTCATAGGCTGGGGTTTGGGTTGAGCTGTGTGCGTGCACGTGCATGCATGTGTACACATGTGTGCACATGTGTGTGCATCACAAGCGTGCGTGCACATGTGCATACGTGCGGTGTCTGAGCGTGTGTGTGCAAGTGTGCACACGGGCATGTGCATGTGTGAGTGCGCATGTGCAAGTGTGCATATGGACATTACGTGTGCATAGCTGTGTGCATGTGCATGCGCACGTGTGCATGTGTGCTGCATGTGTGAGCGTGAGTATGCGTGTGTGTAAACGTGTGCGCATGTGCGTGTGGGCATGTGCAGGTGTGTGCACACGCATACACACATGTTTTAAAGTCGGGAAACCAAGAACAGCCTGCCCTGCGTCTCACTCCCCGGCACCTTTCAGGGCACGGCCGCCCGCTCAGGGGGGAGCTGGGCTCTGTCAGCGGGCGGCTCCCAGCAGCAGGGACCGGGGCTCAGCTGTGTGTGTGTGGGGGAGGCCCCCTCACTCTGGCGGCTCCGCCCCCCACCCCCCCCACCCCCGCCGTGACTGGAATAGCGGACGAGGGGCAGGTGCTGGGATGGGCCGGCCTGACCGCACCCTCTTCCTCCCCAAACTCGCCCCCCACTCCCCTTCCCCAGGCGGGTCCCTCCTCACCCCCCTCCTCACCCCCCTCTTTACCCTCCCTCTCCCTCTGCGTCTGGCCCCACCTTCCCCGGAGGTGGCCTCCCTCTGGCACCCGCACCCGGGACCCCTGGCTTCCCGGGCGGCTGGAGGGGCCCAGCTCGGCCGGCCCAGCCCAGCGCAGTCCCGCCGCCCACGCCAGCAGTTGCCCGGGGTGGGGAGCGGGGGCGGGGGCAGGGGCAGGGGCGGGCGGGGCGGGAGGCACGCCAGGTATGTGGGGCGACAGCTGCGGGTGCTTTGCGGCCACCACACACCACACAGCTG
>JAAGEH010001200.1:0-10190 GCA_011751065.1 Lasiurus cinereus
ACACACACACACACACACACACAATAATCTTATAAAAGAAGGGAAATCAATGACATCAATGACTGTATTTAGGGCAGGTGTAGGCAGAAAGAAAGATTATGAAAGGGCAGGAGATAAATATAGGATGTGCCAAAGAAGGTTTAGAACTGTTGTATGGATATTAATTCAGTAATTAAAATAAAAATACAAGAGAAACCAAGATGGCAGCATAGGTGAACACCTAAACTGCTGGCTTGCACAACAATTTCAAAACTACAACTAAAAGACAGAACAGAATCATCCAGAAGCACAGGAAAGCTGGCTGAGTGGAAATTCTACAACTAGAAGGAAAGAGAGGGGCTCACAGAAACTCAGAAGAGTTGCAAAAATCTGAGGAACTGAGACACACACATGGAGAGGACAGGGCGCAGTGCCTGGTTGGCTTCCTCTAACTGGAGGGACACAGAAACTCCTGAAGCACTGAACCCCCCACTTCTGACTTCACTGAACCCCAGTTCCAGGCAATACTCATACAGGGGGAGTCAGGGCTGTTGTGCAAAGGGAGGAGTGCAGGGAAACTTAGGGGAGCCAGGAAAGGCAGGTGTGTGACAAAGTGTACACACAGTGGGGTGACTGTAGATTGGGCTGCTGTTGTTCTCTAACAGGAGGAAGACAGAAGCTCCCAACTGTACTGAAATTCAGGTCTGACTGTACAGAAACCCAGTTTTGGGTGAGACCCTGGGGACCCAGACTCAAACAGGTCACCGTAGCACACAAAGACTCAGAGGAGCTGGAAAGGCAGAGATCTGGAGACCCATGAGCCTGCACAACGAGGGTTGCAGCGATTACCAAGGGACACTGAGGCCAGGGACTGACTTGAAGCCAAGACTATGTGCCCCTCCCTGAAACTCCTCCCCATCCAAGCTGTGCACAGAGGCTTTTGTAGTGTTGCAAGTCTTAAGGGCAGAGTCCAGCACAGAAGTTCTCTCAGCCTTGACACAGCTGATCCTCATAACCAATTGGCTTGGTGATCAATTCCCCCCATACACTAACAACAATCAAGACTTAATTCCAACAAGGCTGTACAGACAGTCCACACAGGGGTGCACCAAGAGAGTCCACCTCAAGTAACTGGGGAGGTGGAGCTACTGGGCCATATGTACACCTAGCACACAAAGCTACTCTATCAACTCAGGGGAGTAGTGAAAATGCGGAGTTGAAGGAATAGATCACAAAAGAAATAGAGGGAAAGAAATGATTGGGTATAGAGTTCAAAACCACAGTTATAAGGTTTTTCAAGAATTTCCCAGAAAAGATAAATAAATTTAGCCAGACCCAAGAGGAGATGAAAAATGACCAACTAGAAATTAAACATACACTGACTGAAATAAAAATTATTATCCAGATACCTAATGGCAGACTTGAACACAAGAATCAAATCAAAGATTTGAAATACAAAGAAGCAAAAAAGAATCAACTGGAAAAGCAAAAAGAAAAATGAATCGAAAAATGTGAAGACAGTGTAAGGAGACTCTGTGACAACTTCAAGCGTACCAACATCAGAATTGTGGGGATGACTAAAGTGTATTCTTTATGGATGGAACAAAGATGGCGGCATAGGTAAACACCTACACTGCTGCCTCACACAACAATTTCAAAACTAAAAGTAAAAGACAGAACAGACATCATCCAGACCCACAGGAAAGCTGGCTGAGTGAAAATTCTACAACTAGAAGGAAAGAGAGGGGCTCACAGAGACCCAGAGAAGCTGCAAAAAGCTGAGGAACAGAGACGTGCGCGTGGAGTAAGCGGGTGCCAGAGTACCTGGCTGGCTTTCTCTGGCGGGAGACTCCCAATGGCATTGAACCCCTTATCCTTCAACACTAAACCCCAGGTCCAGCCAAAACTCATATGGGGGAGTTTGGACTGTGAAAAGGGAGAAAGTGCATGGAAATTTGGGGGAGTCACAGAAGGGCAGAAGTCGGGCAGCACGCACAGCATTACGCACAGAAGACCAACTGCTGATTGTGCCTCTGGCTTTCACAAGAGGGCAGGAGACAAAGCATCCCAACTGTGTCAGTTCTAACTCCACTAAACCCCAAATTCAGGGGAAACCCTGGGAATCCAGATTCATATGGTCCCAGAGTGCAGGGGAGCCTGAAAGGCAGCAGTCTAGAGGCACTGTGAGATAGTGTGTACCCACATGCAGGGAACTCTCCAGGGATTACTCAGTCACATGAGCCTCGGGGGCCATGGAGGGTGGGGCCAACTGAACGGCAAGGTTGTACATTAAGCCCTGAGACTCCACCCATCCCAAGCTCAAGAGAGAGGCGTTTGCAGTTTTGCAAGTCTGGTATCATAAAGCTGAATCCAACACAGAAGTTCTCCTGGCATAGTGAAAATGCTGAGACAAGGAAAGAGATCACAAACAAAAGAAATGGAGAAAAACAAACAACTGGATATAGATTTGAAAACCACACTTATAAGGATTTTTAAGAATATCCTAGAAAAGTTGCATAAAGTTAGCGAGACCCAAGAGGAGGTGAAAAAGAACCAACTGGAGATGAAAAAGAACCAATTAGAGATGAAAAAGAACCAACTACAGATGGAAAAGGACCAACTAGAAATTAAACATACATTGACTGAAATAAAAAATATTATACAGAGACCTAACAGCAGACTAGAGGAAGGCAAGAATCAAGTCAAAAACTTGAAATATAAAGAAGCAGAAAAAACTCAACTGGATAAGCAAGAAGAAAAAATAATCCAAAAATGTGAAGATAATAGAAGAAGCCTCTGGGACAGCTTTAAGTGTACCAACATCAGAATTGTGGGGGTGCCGGAAAGAAGAGAGAGAGCAAGATACTGAAAACTTCTTTGAAGAAGTAATGACTGAAAACTTCCCACATCTGGTGAAAGAAATAGGCTTACAAGTCCAGGAAGTACAAAGGACCCCATATAAAAGGATTCCAAAGAGGACTACACTAAGATACATCATAATTAAAATATCAAGAGCAAAAGAAAAAGAAAGAATATTAAAAGAGCAAGAGAAAAACAGTTAATTACTTACAAGAGAGCACCCATATGACTGTCAGGTGATTTTTCAACAGAAATGATGCAGGCCAGACGGGAATGGCAAGAAATATTCAACATGATGAATAGCAAGAACCTACAACCAAGAATACTCTATCCAAAAAAGGTATCATTCAGAATTGAAGGGCCGATAAAGAGCTTCACAGATAAGAAAAAGCTAAACGAGTTCATCAACTCCAAACCAGTATTATAAAAAATGCTGAAATGTACTCTTTTAGAAGAGAAAGTAGAAAAAGGTAAAATATAAACAATATGAACAACAAATATATATCTATCAACAAGTGAATCTAAATATTAAGTGAATTAAAAATTTGATCAATAGAATGAACTGGTGAATATAAAAGATTCAGGAGAACAGAAAGGGAGTGCACTGATAATTCTCAGGGGAAAAAGCATGAGGGGTGTACAGGGAGATACTGGACAAAAATCATACACCTATGGAGGAGGTCAATGGGAAGGAGGTAAGGGTAGAGGGAGAGTTGGGAGCTGGGTGGAGGGGATCTATGGAAGGGAAAAAAGAGAAACAAATGTAATAATCTGAATAATAAATATTTAATTAAAAAAAGAATTGTGGGGATGCCAGAAAAAGAGAGAGAGCAAGATACTGAAAACATATTTGAAGACATAATGACCAAAAACATTCCCCACCTGGTGAAAGAAATAGACTTACGGGTCCAGGAAGCACACAGAACCCCAAGCAAAAAGAATCCCAAGAGGACCACACTAAGACACATCATAATTAAAATACCAAGAGCAAAAGACAAAGAGAATCTCAAAAGCAGTAAGAGAAACACAGTTAATTACCTACAAGGGAGCACCCATATGATTGTCAGCTGATTTCTCAACAGAAATGATACAGGCCAGATGGTAGTGGCAAGAAATATTCAAAGTGATGAATAGCAAGAACCTACAACCAAGAAGACTCTACCCAGCAAGGCCATCATTCACAATTGAATGAAGGGCAGATAAAGAGCTTCACAGATAAGAAAAAGCTAAAGGAGTTCATCAACACCAAACCAGTATTATATGAAATGCTGAAAGGTACTCTTTAAGAGGAAGAAGAAGAAAATGGTAAAGATAAAAATTATGAACAATAAATACATAAGTATCAACAAGGGAATCTAAAAATCAAGGAAATTAAAAATCTGATGAATAGAATAAATTGATGAATATTATAGAATTGGGCATAGAAAGGGAGTGGACTGAACAATTCTGAGGGGAAAGGTTTATGAGGGGTGCACAGAAAGACTGGACAAAAGTCATACACCTGTGGTTGAGGACAATGGGGGTGAGGTAAGGGGAAATTGTAGGGTAGGGGCCCGGTGGAGGGGAGCTATGGGGGGAAAAAGAACAATTGTAATAATCTGTACAATAAAGATTTATTTTTTAAAGAGCCAAAAAGTTAAAAATAAAAATACAAGTATAAACACTTCTCTGGCCAGTTTGTCTCAGTTGATTGAACAACATTTCCTGATATGAATGGTCAATGATTTCTTTCTAGATTAGACCATATGTCTGCCTGGATGATTTGGAGGTGGCGTTCATGAAGTCAGTTCAATGTTTCTTTCCCATATCACCATTTCTCTCTCTCTTTTTTCTCATCCTAAGAAGTCAATAAAATATTTTAAAAAAACTAAAAAATATATAAACTATTGTTTTTAAAAGAGAGAATAAACTCAGTGTTTTGCATATTCAGATCTATAAACCAACTGCTGACCTAACCTGTATGTGGGTGAGAGAGAAGCTTCTTTTAAATAAGACTGTTTTATAGCTTTATCTGTATGTCCAAGCTCAACAAATAATACACATTAGAAGAATGGATTTTGTTACATGTCAATTATAAATCTACCTAAATAAAGCCTTAAAAAGTACTTCCAAATAAAAACCTTGATAATCTTCTCTTGTTAGTAAATTAAAATGATGACCTGATACAGTTCTACCATCTCTCTCCTAATTCTTTGGATGATCACCCTTGTCGCAGGGGCAGAAAATATTGGAAGGAAGTCACAACTATTGCCATCAGAATCAACAGAATGCAGACTGGTTCCAAAACCTACATCCGAGGCTGATGACAGAGTACTCTTCCCGCTAGCTTTGAGTTCTTGCCTGTTGAGGAAACATTGAGGTGAACACCTTAAATGGGTCAGGGGAATCCAGTAAACTGTTAGATGATTTTTTTGGTCAATGACTTCATCCAGAGTAAACAGCTATGGAGGTTTAAAGAAAGTCTGTACACAAATAAATCACAAGCCTTTGATCATTTCTGAATAATGGTTAGAAGAGGCCTTCCCTAAACCACTACACTCATATGGCTCTCCTCCAGTTGAATTATCTGGTTTTTAATGCTCTCACTGAAGAAATTCCTACAGCCGAACCCAATTTGGCTCCGTGGATAAAGTCTCGACCTGTGGACTGAAAGGTCCCAGGTTCGATTCCGATCAAGGACATGTACCTTGGTTGTGGGCAAATCTCCAGTGGGGGGTGTGCAGGAGGCAGCTGATTGATGTTTCTAACTCTCTATCCCTCTCCCTTCCTCTCTGTGAATCAATAAAATATATTTTTAAATGAAAGAAAATTCCTACAACCAGTCCAACTCACAGGGTATTTCTCCAGTATGAATTTTCACTGAGGCTAAAGATTTGTCTAAAAGATTTCCAATTTTTATTGCATTCATAATTCAATTCTCTAGAGCAGGCGCGCTGATGTTACACAACTTTGTTTGTACCTGGCACCATTTTCACATTTCCCATTCTGGTGCAAAGTATTTCAACCAATAAATTCCTGTGAAATCTCACTGCCAATGTATGGATCCTCACTGTTAAAAGTTTCCTGGAGTTGGACAGGCTATGAGGTGCCTGGGAAATCTTCCCTCACCTCCCTACTAGTTGAAGACACTCAAGATAAATATAAGATGATCTTGGACTCAAATGAAGCCCTGTACACATCATTTTCCCCAGGGTTCCTCTCCACTAGCATCCCACTGTTACTCATGAGGATTTACCCTCAAAGAGGTATCTCTCACACATGCATCACGAAATAAGTCTTTCTGCAAAAACAATGCTGCTGGTAACTTCGTCAAATTGAGACTACCTTTTAATACTGAGAAACATCAATTACACAGAAGGGATTGCTGTGTTGGTGGAGCTTAGAAGCCCTGACCTGTGACTCTTCTTCTACAGATACACTCTATTCAACAGGTCCGACTATATGTCATTTTATGATAATAGCCTAATAACAGAGAATGGAAAGGAAAGGAATGTAGACTGTGGTGTGAAGAAGTTCTTATACAAAAGTGTATTACACATAGTACATTGGTTCCATGCAATTGTCCAAAAATAAGACAATTGCAGGAAATAATAATAAGAGATTACTCTCAAATTCTGGGCATCTGAAGATAAACTGGAAACGACATCAACAGAAATATGACCCAGACATGGCAAGTACCGCGTGAAAGAAAATCAGGGTGTAAATCTCATTCTTCTGCTAAGTGTATCCAGCCTTGTTTTTCTCTCTGTTGGTGAAACCTGCAAGCCGTTCAGAAGATTGATAATGTCTTATTCTATGGAAAAACAATAAAAGAAGTCTCTGGTGTTTGAAGACTCTTTACAGATGTATGTGCATCTCATAACACATGTGTAGGACAATGTTTACAATATTGCAGAGAGAGCATTGCAGAAGGACAGTGACAAAAAAGGCCCTAAAGGAGAGAATGTAGCCAACAGGCAGGTTAAACAACAAGTCAGAAAATAATCAGTATGGGAAAGAAGATGTACAAATGAGCTGTGGCCAGGCGCTCCTGCAGCTAAACACTGTTGGTCACGTACAGACTCAACACAGGACTTTTGATATAACTTCCCCCAGTTGCCACTAAGAAGTGCCAAGCCTCAACTGAGATCATCTTACATATTCATCATGTGAAAAAAAAACAGGGTTATCTTTGTACCATGTATTTGCACAAGTGTATAAAACCTAAATCTCCAGGATATTAATGAAGTACCACAGAGGTGAGCAACAAGCACTAGCTCAGATCAATATGGCATGCAATAGTATAGTATTCAATGAAAGAATATTACATATAATAATTGAAGGAGGGTGTTGCAAAAACAGCCTATAGTCCATATAAGTAAAGACCATTAGCTGGCACAGGCATCACTGGAAAACTTTAGGTAGAGGAAGGGGACAGAAATGGAAGGCATGATTGAGGATATAGTAAACCTCCTAGAAAATGAAAGAGCATTGTACCTATGGCAACCTAGGTGGCCTGATAGGACTGACAGGGCTGGGGGCATCTAAATCCAGCTCCTTGGAGGACTGCCATCTCCCCCAAGGAACCCTATATAAGACTGACAGTGGAGGGCAAGTTCCTCTCCGATGCTGAAGCCACCTTCTCTGTACACCTCCCAAGACCTGGTAAATCATCCTCAGAGGCTGTGGCTGGGAATATCTGGGAAGCCAAGAAAGAGGTCTTTTTCTCAGCCTTTAGGTCATAGCATGGGTAATCTGTTCCTTTCCCATGCCTTCCTGATCCTGCAAAAACCCTCATATTCACATAAGAAACAATGTCCTCTCAACCCTGAGGCTCTAGAAGGACTTAATATTCTAATAAGGCATCTGTTTTAGAAGCCCATGGTTTATTGAAACTTTGTCATATTCCTTCCTCTACCCCCATCATAGGGGTACAAGAGCCTATAGAGGGGGAGGACTAGTTCAGGAATTATAACTACTAAATTAGGCTGTGATTCCTATCCAGCCAATTGTCCCTAACCCTTATGATTTACTTCCCAAATTCTGGAAAACACAAAGTGTACTAAATCCCAAGGATGCCTTTTTCTACATATACTCCTGTCTCCCAACAGTCCCTTTTTGCTTTTCAATGATCCCAATAATCAAAGCCACTAGCTAACATGGACAATATTGCCCTAGAGCTTTCAGGAATAACTCATTTATGTGGACAGACCTTTAAACAACACAAAAAGCCCTTTCACTGGCATAGTCTTTAGGTCTCCCAACAGGTTGGAAGTACTGACTCTTAGATCCATCTGTCTCCAGTGAGCCTTAAAAGCCAGCACAGGAGGAGGACATGTTACAGAATTTGCTAGGTGATCAAAAAATACACAGGAGCACTTGGAGGTCCAGGATAACCCCATTTATTTTCAGATGTTTCACATGTCCTAGTAGTGATTCAGGGAGTCTCCAAATTCTGAGTAAGCCAATATGGACAAAGCTCTCTCTTTATACTGTTTGGTTTCTTTCTTTTCTGTTTCCTAAGAAAATGTGAAAACTCTCAGAATTAAAAATAACAGCCCAGGCAAATATCTAGGAATATGTGTGAAACAAAGATATATATTTGTAGAACCTTAATATGTAGTGTATTATTAAAATAAAAAGAATTTGTATAACTGAGCTGAGAATGTTGGAATAGTCTCTAAACTGAAAACATTTTATATTTGTACAGCAGTTATATATGAAAAAAACGCTCTATAAACACTCAGATTGACAATTAATGAGCTGCAATCACAGGAAAAAAATGAATCATTCATTGAGAATTCACAAAGAAAGACTAAAGAAATATTTAGTTAAATGCCAGACACAGGAATAAATACATATTCATAGAGCCATTTTATGTGAAGGACACTGATCCATCACTGGGACATCATGTTCCAAGGTCAGAGAACTGAGTTGGGCATTGGCAACGTACAGTTCATTCTAAATGTGTTGATATATTAGAAAGAAGGTTGGTTAAAAAATTCAAATATCGTTTTCATAGGGCTCACATACATAAATGAAAATGTGAAAACAATCTGAATTAAAAATAACAGACCAGGGAAATGTCTAGGGATATGTATGAAACAAAGATATACATTTGTAGAAACTTTATATCTACTGTAATGTTAAAATACAAAGAATTTGTATAAAGCTGTGAAAGGATATTCTTTCAACTAGAAATAATTTACCATTGTTTAGCAGGTATATATGGAAAAAAATGCTGTATAAACACTCAGAATTGAAAATGCAGGAGTTGGAATCATGGGATGAAAGTGAATAATTCAGTCTGAAAGTGTTATTATATTGGAAAGGTTGGTTAACTACTTAAAATATAATTTTAGAGGGCTCATACCTGTATGAAAATGTGACAACTTTCAGATGTCAGAATAATAGACAACGGAAATGTCCAGGAATATGTCTGAACATATTAAGATGTGTAGAAAATATCTAGTGGAGTGTGAAAATACTAAGAATTTGTATAAAAAGCTGTGAAAGTATAGTCTTTAAACTAGAAATAATTTCCATTTGTACATTGGGTATATATGGAACAATGCTGCATAAACACTCAGGATTGACAAGGAATGAGGTAATCACAGGAGGAAAGTGAATCATTCACTGAGAATTCCCAATGAAATAATGCGGAAATATTTAGGTAAATGCTGGAAACAGTAGGAAATACATATTCTTAGGACCTTAATATCTGAAGAAATCTGATCCGTCACTACAATATCCTGTTCCAAATGTAGAGAAGTTAGTCGGACATTGGCTACATGTATAATTAAATCTGAATGTGTTGGTGTATTGGAGAGAGCATTGGTTAAATTAAAATTTCTATTGATACCTCATCTCATGGTAAAATTGCTTAGTATGTATTGAAAATAAAACAGGCATGTTTCTGTGCAAAAAGTTAAAATTTGAAGTTATCAAGATTACATTAAATTTTTTTTTACTAAATTCTCCATTAATCAGAAAAGGAGGGGGGAGTAGAATAATAGCATGTAAGGAAAAATATCTGGTAAGTAAGTTACATTTAGAAAATTTTCACTTTAGAAAATTAATTTCCATTTGTAATGCTAACAGCAAGAAACCCATGAAAAACACATGTAGTGTCAAAATAAGCCAAAGGAAAAGCGGGTAGGCAAAAATAAAAAGGACCACATGTCAATTTTATAGAAAAGATTCCTTTATTAACTCTTGGTCTAGAATAGGTTTATATACTTTCAGAAAACAACTCCAAGACCAAGTGGACTCCTGCAACAGAGAGAAACCGACAGGTCTGCGCCAATCACGAAGGCAAGAGGAGAAACAGTCTAGAGATGGAAGATGCTGATGACGCCTTACTATGTGAGCAG
>JAAGEH010001201.1:0-11451 GCA_011751065.1 Lasiurus cinereus
GGGACGGAGGGACGTGCCCGGGGGGATCGGGGGGACGGAGGGACGTGGCCGGGGCCCCGGGGCTGCGGCGGAACTTTCCCGGCGGCGCTCGCGACTTTTCCGGGACCCGGCGCCCCGCCACCCGGGGGCGCGGCGGTCGCCAAGGAAGCGGGCGCGGCGGCGCGGCGGGGGCTGGTTCCCACGGCCGGGGCGCGGGGCGCGGGGCGCGGGGAGGGGTCTCCGCGGGCGGGGGGCGGGCCTCGGACCCGGGCCCGGGCTGCGGCAGCGTCCGCGGGGCCCACCTTGCACGAGTAGGTGAGCTGCACCGGGTCCACGTTGAGGATCTCCTCCACGGTGCCCGTGAGCACCACGTTCGCCTCCTCCTCCCGCCGCTCCAGCGCGCGCTCCGGGCACGTCCCGTCGGCGCCGGGCAGGGGGCACGCGGCCGCCACCAGCAGCAGCAGCAGCACCAGCGGCACCGGCGGCGGCGGGATCGGCGGGGCGGACGGCCGCGGGCGGCGGGCCATGGCGGGCCGAGGGCGGCGGGGAGGCCGGAGCGAGCGAGCGCGCGGGCCGCGCCGCGCCGGGGACCGGACTGGACAGGACGGGACGCAGCTCCCTGGAGGCGCTGGGAGCGCGCGGGAGGCCCGGGGGCGGGGCCTGATGTAACCACGCCCCCTGGACGCTCACGCCCCGCCCCCCGGCCCGGCGCCCCGCCCCCCGCCCCGCCGCGTCCCTGCCCCGCGCCCCGCGCCGGCCCCGCGAACAAAGCGCCGGGGGAGCTGCGCCGCGGAGGAGCGGGGACGGCGGGGCCGGGCCCGGGCGGAGGGCGGAGGGCGGAGGAGGGAGGGAGCGAGGCGGCCCCCGCGGACGGATGTCCCGCCCCCCGGCGCGCAGCCCCGCCCCCTGGCCGCTCACGCCCCGCCCCCCGGCCCGGCGCCCCGCCCCCCGCCCCGCCGCGTCCCTGCCCCGCGCCCCGCGCCGGCCCCGCGAACAAAGCGCCGGGGGAGCTGCGCCGCGGAGGAGCGGGGACGGCGGGGCCGGGCCCGGGCGGAGGGCGGAGGGCGGAGGAGGGAGGGAGGGAGCGAGGCGGCCCCCGCGGACGGATGTCCCGCCCCCCGGCGCGCGGCCCCGCCCCGGGCACTGCGGCTGCGGCCGGGTTAATGGCTAAGCTGCCGGCGACGTGACGGGACTGCCAAGGGGGCGCCGGACCCCCCGCTCCGGGGCGGCGGCGGCGGCGGCGGGGGCTCCCGGGCCGCGGGGAAAAGGCTGCCGGTGGCCGGAACCCGCCGCCGCTGGAGCCCCCGCAGCACAGGGAGCCTCTGCGGGGGGCGCCCCAGCGCCGCGCGGAGCCCGGACGGAACTCGGCGGCGCCGGGACCCCCGCGGCTTCCCGGGAAGGGACGGCCGTTCCCCCAGGCCACGCCCCTCCCCGGCGCGGGCCAATGCGGTGCGGGCGCTGCGCCGATTGGTCCAAACTGAGCTGCGGCCCGCCCACCTCGCGTTCCTGGCTCCGCTCGGGCCTCGCCGCAGGGCGGAGAGCGCTCCCTGCCGGCCAGCGGCGGCAACTGCGGGTCGCTGGGGACAAGGGGGCGGGGCAGCGTGCGGGGGGGGCGGGGACACGGCCGGCCACGCCCCCTCCCAGCTCCCAGGATTGCGCAGCCCCCGCGCCCCGCTAAGTGCGGGGGACAAACTGCGACCCCCAACGTCCCCATGGGAGCCGGAGGGGGACGGGGAGGGCAAGGAGGCCCCTGTCCCTTCCTCCAGGGCTGGATCGGAGGGGCCCCCTCGCCCAGCCGGGAAGGGGTAGCTAGGCAGAGGCCCCTCTGGAGGACCCTCCTCCTCCAGACCCTGGGGCAGGGGGCTGGGGGCGGTTCAGGGAAGGAGGGGTGGCATCCAGGTGTGTGCTTGCACTTGCTGACTTGCAGTAAAGAAGTGAGAGTGGCCGAGACCGGTGTGGCTCAGTGGATAGAGCGCCGGCCTGCAGACTGAAAGGTCCCGGGTTCGATGCCGGTCAAGGGCAGGGACCTGGGTGGCGGGCGCATCCCCAAGTGGGGGGGGGCGTGCAGGAGGCGGCTGATGGATGTCTCTCTCTCTCTCATCGATGTTTCTCACTCTCTATCCCTCTCCCTTTCTGTAAAAAAAATCAATAAGATAGCCGAGACCGGTGTGGCTCAGTGGATAGAGCGTCGGCCTGCGGACTGAGAGGTCCCGGGTTCGATGCCGATCAAGGGCAGGGACCTTGCTGGCGGGCACATCTCCAGTGTGGGGCGTGCAGGAGGCGGCTGATCGATGTCTCTCTCTCTCATCCATGTTTCTGACTTTCTATCCCTCTCCCTTCCTCTCTGTAAAAAAATCAATAAGATAGCCGAGACCGGTGTGGCTCAGTGGATAGAGCGTCGGCCTGCGGACGGAGAGGTCCCAGGTTCGATTCCGGTCGGGGGCATGGACCTTGCTTGCGGGCACATCTTGCTTGCGGCTGATCGATGTCTCTCTCTCATCGATGTTTCTGACTCTCTATCCCTCTCCCTTCCTCTCTGTGAAAAATCAATAAAATATATTTTAAAAAACCAATAAAATATATTTTTTTAAAAAAAGAAGTGAGAGTGGGGGCCAGGAGATGTGGCATCCGTCCTAGGCAAAGCAGACCTGAGGCTGCCCCCGACCCCTCAGCCCAAATGCGCACTCCCACAGACGAGGAAGGGGACGCTGAGTCTCAGCCAAATAAATATTCCCCCGAAGAAGAGTCTGAAAGCTGAGGTCTGAGTGTCCCCGGAATCCCGGACTTCGGCCCAGAGACGTGTCTGCTCTGTCACCCCCCTCTTGCCTGCGTCCCAGGCTGGCTCAGCCTGGCTCCTGAGGGCTCGTTTGTGAAGCTGGGGTAGTGTCCAGTGAGGAAGCACGCACAGCCTTGCAGCAGAGAGGTGAGAGTGGGGCCCGCGCGGTGCTCCCCAAAGCTCCTCTACAGGAGTCCCCCTTTCAGGCGCCCTTCCCTCTGGCCACGACCTCTCCACGAAGTGAACCCTGAAGGCAGGGGGTACGTGTTTGTTGTGAACTGCCTCCGCTCCGCTGCAGGTCCCCCGTGGTGACGTGTGCGTGCAGGCCCTGTCCACGCTCCTTCCACGCCAGTGCAGACTGGACAGAGTGGACAGAGAGGCCCAGAGCCCCACCTCCCTCCCAGCTCACCCAGGCAGGCCCTAGGACTCCCCTCCCTCACCGCTTCCAGGGGTGCTGATCCCAGTGGGGACATCGCCTTGTGGCTTTTTTTTTTTAAATATATTTTTTATTGATTTTTTTTACAGGGAGGGAGAGAGATAAGAGAGTTAGAAATATCGATCAGCTGCCTCTTGCACATCCTTACTGGGGATGTGCCCGCCACCAATGTACATGCCCTTGACCGGAATGAACCTTCAGTCCGCAGGCTGACGCTCTATCCACTGAGCCAAACCGGTTTCGGCGCCTTGTGGTCTTTGATACTACACTAGGTCTTAGCCAAAAGGCCGAGAAGCCATTGTCTTGTGGCCTTTGAGCCCTGACCTGGTCTCTCCTGCCCCCGCCCACCCCCATGCGGTCTGCTGGCCCAGACGTTGGGTGGGGCCAGCTGTGCAGGGCCTGACCATGCTTGGCCTGGGCCAGGGATGCAGGCCAGGGAAGCCTTCTTCTTTCTCTAGAACAGCGGTTCTCCACCTGTGGGTCGCGACCCCTTTGGGGGTCGAACGACACTTTCACAGGGGTCGCCTAAGACCATTGGAAAACACAGATACGATTCATAACAGTTGCAAAATGACAGTGATGAAGTAGCAACAAAAAATAATTTTATGGTTGGGGGTCACCACCACGTGAAGAACTGTATTAAAGGGTCGTGGCCTTAGGAAGGTTGAGAACCACTAGTCTAGAAGTTCATGTCCCAGAGGTGTGGGAACGCGCCTTCCGTCTCTCTGCAGGGTGGGGATGTGGAGAATCTTGTTACCAGTTGATCCTACTCCCCTCCGGGCTGTGACCACCCAGGGACCCTGGGTCCGCTGCTGGCCTTCCTCCTCCCCCGCCTCCCCCAGGGTTCATCAGTGGAAGCGAGAGTGCCAGGGCAGGGGTGAGTGAGAGAAGAGGCAGAGGCAGCCGGTCAGCTGTGCGTCAACGTTTATTATGGGCCCCCTTGGCCAGGGACTGGCTTGTTGTGGCGGCTCTCAGCGCCGCCGCACTGCCGGCTCCTCCTGGCCGCCCCCGGCCCCGCCCCGGAGGCGCATGTTCATCTGCACGGTGCAGAGGGGCGTGAGGTCGTACTCCCCCAGCGGCTGCTCCTCCTCCAGGGGCCTCCCCTGGAAGTTCAGCCAGAACAGGTCGGCGCCCGTGTTCTCCCGCTCGGCCACCTGCTGCTTGAGTCTGGCCACCTTCTGCGTCAGCAGGACCTCGTAGACGCCGGTCTGGCCCCTGGCGTTCCTCACCAGGATGCTCAGGGGCTGGTCGCAGCTCTGCACCACCAGCACCAACTCGCTGCCGGAGCGCAGGCCCTGCTGGGCCAGGGGCACCCCGTCCTGCAGCACTTCACCGCTGGCCCGGACCAGCAGGCGCTGCTGGAAGCCGGGCACCTGGACCTTCTGGGTGATCAGCTGCTTCAGTTCCGACAACAGCATGGAGCTCCTCAGCGGCACCTCGAACTCCTTGCTCAGCATCTTCACCCTCAAGTACCCGCCCTGTGGGCACCACACGCAGCTCAGCGACCCTGGCACCGCGACCCCGGCGAGACCCTCGGCTGCGGGGCAAGCTCTCGGGGGCCCTGGGCCCTGCTCCCTCCTCTGTGTCCGCTCCACCCACCAGCAGAGACCTCCAGGGCAGGAGACAGAAGCCCCAGGGGGGGCATTTCTTAGAGGAACAGCCGGCCGCCCGCGACCATCTCCTGGGGTCCTCGCTTCACTAGCTGAGAGGTCCCCCCCCCCAGGGACCTGACAGCAGCCACTGGGCCGAACCCCCTCTTCCCAGACCCAGACCCTGGGGCCAACTGAGGACCCTGGGAGCTGGGAGCAGCCCTGCTTGCCCCTGGCACACAGGGAGGGAGAGGGTAAGGGACCAGGGCCCAGCCCACAGGTCCAGCCCGTCCCCCGCCTCACCATGGCTGTGAGCTCCGGCGCCCGGTCCTCTACAGGCCGTGATGGTGACGATGAGGATGATGATGATGATGATGAGGAGGAGGAGGAGGAGGAGGAGTTCACGGCCTCAGCTCCAGCTCCTTCTCCGGCAATGAGGATGAGGATGATGATGAGGAGGAGGAGGAGGAGGAGGAGGAGGAGGAGGAGGAGTTCACTGTCTCAGCTCCAGCTCCTTCTCCGAGGAGGAGGATGAGGATGAGGATGAGGATGAGGATTTCACTGTCTCAGCTCCAGCTCCTTCTCCGGCGAGGAGGATGAAGAAGAAGATGATGATGATGAGGAGGAGGAGGAGGAGTAAAAGAGGAGGAGGAGAAGGAGGACTTCACTGCCCCAGCTCCAGCTCCTTCTCCAGCAGGTGCTGGCTGGCTCACCCCTTTTATGGGCCCGAGCCACCCACGTCAGGGGGCGTGTCTGGGAGCGGCCTCACCAGTCTTGCCCATTCAGCTTCAGTTTCAGTTTTCGTTTCCCAAAGGCCAGCCTGGGGGCCGGGGGCCGAAACCGAGCCAAAGAAGAGCAGTAAGGAGTCCTCTTAGAGGGACTCCCCACCCTGTCCTGGGGTGGGGGGTGGTGGTGTGTTGAGGGGGCGGGTAGGAGGGACACCACGCCTCCTCCCCAGGAATGTGCCTTCCAACCCCCCAAATGGCCAGCCCGTCCTTCAACAAAAGCCACAACAGCATGACGTCAAGAGGGGAAAGTTTCACTTTCCATTTACCAACCTTCGAGGAAAGGAACAAAAACTTGGGAAAACTTTGTTACGGTTTCATTTCAGAAATAACATGAAACAGGGACGGCCCGAACGACCCAGGCATGGTCACCCCTGTTTGTTCAGATGTGGGTTTTTTTTTTTGTTTTTTTTTTAAATAAAAGAGGTGTGTCTTTTATTTTCTACAAAAATGAACGCCACGCGTAGACGTTATTGAGAAAGCGAAAAGACTACCCACAAAAAATGGGAGAAATACGTGCAAATCGTAGGTCAGAAAAGGGTCTAGTGTCCATACTATAAAAAAAAAAGAAATCTTACAACCCAACAACAAAAATGTTACTCAATTAAAAATCAAAGGCCAAAACCGGTGTGGCTCAGTGGATAGAGCGCCGGCCTGCGGACTGAAGGGTCCCGGGTTCGATTCCGGTCAAGGGGCATGTACCTTGGTGGCGGGCACATCCCCAGTAGGGGCCGTGCGGGAGGCGGCTGATCGATGTCTCGCTCTCTCATGGATGTTTCTAGCTTTCTATCCCTCTCCCTTCCTCTCTGTGAAAAATCAATAAAATACGTATATTAAAAAAAAAATGGATCAAAGGACTTGAACAGCATGTCTCCATTAGAAAATACACAAAGGGGCACAGCTAGCCTCATAAAAATATGCTCCATATCACTGGGCATTCGGGAAATGATCGTTAGAACCACCACGAGATATGTCACACCCACGAGCATGACTATAAATAATAGTAATCTATCGTAGTAAAAGTGTAATATGCTAATTAGACCAGACGTCCTTCCTCCAGGCGAGGCTGGGGCTTCGAGGGAGGCCTAGGTGCCGGGTGCCACCAGCCGCCAGCCAGGGGAAGGCAGGCCTGCTCTCGCGCGACTTTTGTGCATCCAGCCTCTAGTAATTAATCACGGAACAAGGGTTAATGAGGATGCGGAGAAACCGGAACCTTCCTGCATCGCTGATGAGACTGCGAAATGGCTTAAAACTATGGGAATAACGGACATTCCTCAAAGAGATCGACAGCCCTCCTGGTGGGTGTCTCCGTCGGGCAGAGCCGCATCCTGTGCGCCAAGGGGTCTGGCTCAACTCCCAGCCAGGGCACTCGCCCAGGTTTTAGGTTTGATCCTGGGTCAGGGTGAGTACCAGAGGCAACCAACCCATGTTCCTCTCTCTCCCCTCTCACCCTCTCCCTTTCCATTTCTCTCTCTTTTGAATCAAGGGAAAACATACCCTGTTGTTGAGGGGTTACAACAACACAAAGTCAAAAAGTGGCAAAAATAAAATGTTTTGAATGTGAATCTGTAAGTACGCTTTTCACTGATCTTTAGAGAGAGGGGGAGAGGAATAGAGAAACGGAAACGTTGATGAGAGAGGAACATCATTGATGGGCGGCCTCCTGCGCACCCCCTACTGGGCATCAAGCCCACAACCTGATGAAAATCAACTACTTGACTTGGTTCCTGGTTCGACGACATTCAGCCGCTGAGCCACACCAGCTGGGCTGAATATGAATCTAGACCATCCCTTCCCTCCACCCCCCCAAACTCTGATAAGGCACCAACATTGTTAACACACACAAAAATGATTTTTGGGAAAAAATATTAAAAATTATTTTAAGTTTATATCTTGACCCATTCTTGGCATAAATAATATTGGTGTTATAAACAAACAAACAAACAAAAACACCACAAAGAGAAAAAACAAACAAAAATAGAAAACCACAAACTTTTTTTTAATATTTTTTATTGATTTTTTACAGAGAGGAAGGGAGAGGGAGAGTTAGAAACATTGATATGAGAGAGAGACATCGATCAGCTGCCTCCTGCACACCCCCCTACTGGAGATGTGCCCACTACCAAGAATCAAACCTGGGACCTTTCAGTCCGGAGGCCGACGCTCTATCCACTGAGCCAAACCGGTTTCAGCACCACAAATGCTTTTTGAAACAATAAAAAGAATACACAGAGTTAAAACGCCCCAACCTCCCCGATGACCATTCTTAAATATGCTTTCTATGTCTGCTGATTTCTTTCTTTGTTTTTTCTTTATTGAATAAAGTATTACCTATGTGTCCTCATCACCTCATCCCTTCCCCCACCCCTCCACTCATGCCCTGCTGATTTCTTAATATGCGACATACGGTACGTTTAGTTCCTTTGTCCCATGTGACCTAATGTCTTCCCGCTTTCATCAGGAGGACCTGAAAGCCACAGAGGCAGCGTGACAGAACCTGTGGGAGGACACGTTTCAAATCACCATCAACCCGTGCCTTAAAACAGCAGCAATGTCTGACCTCACAGAGCGGCAGGCCAGGGGGACTGAATGACCATGATGATTACAAATAGCCTGACTGTACATAGTTTACAGAAGGCGAGAATCATCTGAGGTATAAAGATACAGGACATTTAAAAGGGAAGGAAAAGAGACATGTCGTACAAGGATTAGCTACAAGGAAATAAATGTGGCCCAGCCGGCAGGGCTCAGTGGTTGAGTGTTGACCTATGAACCAGGAGGTCACCATTCGAGTCAGTCAGGGCACAGAGCTGGGTTGCAGACGTGATCTCAGTGCGGGATATGCAGGAGGCAGCCGATCAATGAGTCTCTCTCATCATTGATGTTTCTCTCTCTCTCTCTCTCCCTCTCCCTTCCTCTCTGAAATGAAGAAAAGTACATTTAAAAAAATATATTAGGTTGCACCTAACAACACAGCCACAAAATAGTTGAGTTCTGGTCCCAAACCTTCATATTCTACTTATGAAGTCACAACAGTCTCTTATAAAGGGGCCTTTGGTTAATATGGGGGCTTATTTACAAATGAACTTAAACTTCCTTAAAACTTTAAAACAGCATAGGTAACTTTTCATATTCTGGACTAGAGGTCCAGTGCATGAATTTGTGCACAAGTGGAGTCCCTGCGCCTGGATCAGGCCAGGAGGGAAAGGGGGAGGGGACTGTGGGAGGTTGGCTATCGGAGTGCACTGACCATCAGGAAGAGCTCCTACATCGAGCGTCTGCCCCCTGGTGGTCAGTATGTCTCATAGCAACTGGTTGACCAGTCGTTTGGTAGTTCGGTCACTTATGCTTTTATATATATATATATATATAGACTAGTGGCCTGGTGCACGAGGAAATAATTTAATATTGCTATTTGCCCTTTCTCTATAATAGAAGTGTCAGAGATAAAAGCAAATTAGTAAAATGTATATGAAAATCTCCCTCCTGTCAGAGTCTGGGGCGCACCATGGGACCCAGAGATAAGTCCCCGTCCACCAACATGCACCTCAAAATTGCGTGAGACCCAGACCCAGCCAGCCCCCTGCTCCCATTGAGCTAGATCCAGACCTGGCCAGCCCCACCCTTGTCAAGCCTTCTGGGCAGGGGATGTAGCCTCAGGTCCCCTGGCCTGGCGCCAGGATCGGGGGCATGGCCTGAGGTCCCCTAGCCCAGACTGGGGTGGGGGACATGCCTTGAGGTCCCCCGTCAGACCCTGCCAGGTGGGGGACATGGCCTGAGATTCCCTGTCAAGCCCCGCCAGGCTGGGGGCATGCAGCCTCAGGTCCCCCAGCTTAGCACCGAGAGGGGGACACAGCCTCAGGTTCCCCATCAAGCCCCACCAGCAGGTGGTACAGCCGTAGGTCCCCTGTCAAGCCCTGCTGGGTGGGGGTGTGGCCTGAGTTCCCCCCGACCCAGCACTGGGGGTGCACCTTTAGGTCCCCCATCAAGCCCCACTGAGTGGGGAGCACAGCCTGAGGTCCTCTGTCAAGCCCCGCCAAGCAAAGGGGGTGCAGCCCCAGGTCCCCTGGCCCCGTGCTGGAACTGGGGGCACAGCCTGAGGTCCCCTAGCCCAGCACCAGGACAGGGAGCACACCTTGAGGTCCCCCATCAAGCCCCCCCAGGCTGGGGGCATGGCCTCAGGTCCCCCCGTCTGGTGCCAGGGTAGGAAACGTGGCCTGAAGTCCCCTGTCAAGCCCCACCCAGTGGGGGGCATAGCCTGAGGTTCCCAGCCTGGCGCTGGGACTGGGGGAGCAGCCTGAGGTCCCCTGTCAAACTCTGCCGGGTAGGGGAGGGCCTAGCCTCAGGTCCCTGCTGATTGCTTGTGAAGGCTCCTTTATGGGAACTTGGCTTCAGCGATGGGTACAGCTATCTTTGTGAGGGCGTGATGGCCCATTAGCATCTTCCCTCCTTATTAGACAGGCATGTGTTTTGAAGCCCTTCACATATATAAGAACAGCAGTGACCACATGCCTTCCCAAGTACCTCTCAGCCCTCGCCACTGACCCCGCACACTTGGCCCAGGGCACTGTCTCCTCTCACCTGGGCACTGCAGTACAGCCTTATGGTCCTGCTTCTATCCCTCCCCCCGCCCCCACGGCCCTCAGAGCAATAAGCTGGCCACACACAGGAAACCTGGCCTTTCTGGCTCCTCCTCATCTCCTTTCCTCTGGCACTTGGCTCCTCGCTCTCGCCCCAGTTCCTGGCACTGCCTGTCTCTCTTTCTGGAATGTCCCCTGCACCTCCCCCCACTCCCCCAAGATACAGTGGCTCACTTCCTGCAGCTCCTTCAGCTCCCAGGCCCGAGCAGACCCTGGGCGGGAGGCCTCCCTCCCTCTCTGGAAAGGGTCTAGGCAGCACCTGCCTGCCTCAGTCTCCCCCCACCCCGACCCTCACCCCATCCCATTCTCTTGCCTGCCTCCTGGGCACTGACGGGATCGGCTGCCTCCTGCAGGCCCCACACCTGGGATGGAGCCCGCAACCCAGGGCATGACCAGAATCGAACCCCGGACCCTTCAGTCTGCAGGCGGATGCTCTCTCTGCTGAGCCCTACCGGCCAGGGCTGGGCTAGGCCTCGTTTCGTGTTTGACGTTGTTCTGGATGCTTCCAAAGTAGGATCTCAGTCATCTTCCCAATGCCTCAGGGGAGAAGCAGAAAGAGAACCTATACTGCACCCGCAAGGGAACAGGACGGGAGCAGTGAGCCCACCTGACCACCCTTCAGGGCAAGAGAGGTCGAGAGCAGGGCTCCCAGGCCAGTCTTTCCGCCTGCACAGTCTGCCTATCCGGTCTCTAAGGGCGGATGGGGTGGTCCAGAACCCCCTAGACTGGTCCCAGCGCCCCTCCCCCCGGCCTCTGGGAAGTGTGGGTCCCCAGCTTCTCCGCAAGAGCTTGGGAGGAGAAGGTCAGGGTGGCCCCTGGAGGCGGAGTGGAGGCTCGGGGTCTGGGAGACCTCCTGGCCAGCAGGACGAGTCCGAGCGGGCACTGGACCCATCAGCGCTGCCAGGCGGTTCCGGGTGGGCAGGGTCCCTCCGGGGATCTGTCTGTCCCCCGTGTCTTCCCAGGGCAGCGGAAGGTGGGGGTGGGGGCGGCCTCACCGTGGTGAAGCAGCAGCTGGGCCTGAGGCCTGTCCTGTGTGGCGAGAAGGATCTGAGTGCCTCCCCCCCACACCTGGCGCCCCAGACTGACCTCCGAGGGGCCTGTTAGCTCCAGCTACGAGAAGGCTTCCCGGAGGTGGAAGTGAGGGGGGCTTGGCTTTGCATCCTGGACGGGTGTTGGGGCAGGGCCTCCGTGGACGCCACCAGTAGGTGGGCTCCCAGCAGGCGAGGTGACCCTTCGGTGCAGACAG